>OMLM01020834.1:23315-41926 GCA_900302695.1 Helostoma temminkii | reverse complement strand
AATAATAACAACAACATCAATAATAATAATAATAATAATAATAATAATGATGATAGTGTAATAATAGTAACTACCTTTATTTTTAGATCAAAAAAGGACGTACACAGTAGCTGCTTGATAAATAAGGGCCAGTGCCTTCATTCTGTGCCTCACGCCTGCCATTCTTTCCATGGATCCTTTAAGTTTGTTTTCTCAACCATTACCTTTCAAGTGACTCTGTTCAAACATGCAGAAAAAAGGACTAAATGTACAATTTATAATTAAGTGTATAACTTCCATTCCTGTCTCCAGTCTCTAAAGTATTTGTCATAACAGTAACTCTGGAATTTGTCTCATTAAATGTTATCAGCAATGCAAAAATTTGTATGTTGCATGTCAAAACTCATAACAAGTGAACAACTTGAGAGAAAGGTTTAATGTCCAGAAGGAAAACTACTGCAGAGGAATATAAATAACTAATATTTTGGTTTAATTGATGACTCTCAGCTTCAACAAAAATCCAAGGTGTTGCCGCAAATGTTGTTTTCTCATCATTTGATAAAGTATTGTTTGTGAGGTTGTTTGTGTTTGTGAATATAATAATTTACTGCTCTTTGTCACCTTCCCCCAACCCCTTTTTTATTTTTCTAAAACACTGTCTGTGTTACAAAACAGAATATGTAAGTGCTGACTGAAATTAAATGGCAAGTTAATGTATGTTATTAAAATGGATTGATTATGTCTGCTTTATGTACTGAATTATTATAAAAAAGAAAGATAAAAAAAGAATTACAGTGCCTGGATATTTATGAATTATCTATAGAAAAAATTAAAATGTGTAGAGCATGTTCATTTTTATACAAGATGTTTCTAATAAAAGACTGTTTTGCTAATGAATTGTAGCTGTTTTTTCTTTGCTAGCAGTCCATTAAAAGTGGTCTTAATAATAACAAAGAAGGTTTTTTTTAAATAAAGACCATTTATCAGTTTTATTATTTATAATGATAACCACGGTATTCCCCAATTTGACTCCATGTGTAAGACTAAGGCACAGGCAAGTTCTGTGTGTGCAAATGCAGAAATTGTTAGAGGCCTCTAGTTTCTTATACTTGGGTACCGTATGATCCTTATGGGTCGACCACTCCTGTAGAACAGGGGTGGTCCTCGAGAGCCATGGTCCAACTATCCCTGCCCTACCCACTGCTGATTACCTGGATCAGGAGTGTTCAGCCAATCAGAAGTTGTATTTGCAGGGATGGTTGAAAACAAGCAGGGCTGTAGCTATCACGCCCACTCCTGCTATAGAGAATAACTATGGTGTTAAATGTTGCCCATTTATACACTGACAAAATCCTAAAGAACTAAAAGTTCTTTTGTAACCATTTCCAGACTTGTGAGCATCAACAACTTTTCAATAATTTCCTTTGAGAAGTGACATACTTCAAATCTGCGATGTCAGGATCAGACTTTGATAGTGAAGACCCAGATTTTGCTTCCATAAGGATGGCAGGGCCTCCCAGACTAGAATTTATTTATCATGACATGGAATAGCTGATTTCCAATTGAAATTAAAGATAATATCTACAGCAGGGTATATGCAGGAATCTTAAAGCTTAATATAATACTTTTTACACAAAATATTGCTTTTTACTCATAATTATATCTTAATCTTCCTTTTTTTTTTATGGCAGAGCGGTTATACTGTGCTCTTCATGCCTTAAGAATAATGACATAACTCATCTTCATCCTGTAACCTGTTCAAACATTCTGTGTTTTAGTTATACAACACACATAATAACCACCTTAATAAACTGGCTAGTTAACCTGATGTTGCAACTGGAAAAACTAACAGCTGGATATCACATTTACCACATTTACTATATCAGTGAGGGCAGGCTAAATAACAGAAACTTCTCTATAATGCAGCACAGTTCAAGAGCAGCACAACCTACAAAATTGTTTACACAAACACAAACACACACACCCCTGAACATTTGAACACAAACTGAACAATATCACCTTCATGAAGGAGGATTCACTGTAAGACTATTAGATTAGACCACTGGTTCCCAACCCTGGTCCCAACTATCTCTGCACTTATGGCTTCTGATTGGCTGAACACGCCTAACCCAGGTAATCAGCATTGTGTAGAGCAGGCCAAAGTCAGAAAACAAGCAGGGCAGGGAACCCCTGAATTAGACTTTCAGCAAGGTGTAACTAATAAACTGACAAGCAAGGGTAAATGAATTCATCCGCAACAGCAAAGTCACAGCATAGACTCAATATCTCCTTAGAGCAAATGCAATCTCTTCTCCTGATATTATTCACAGGTGGCAGGAAGCCTACGCCTGTTGGTGGAAGTGAGCATGGAGCTGCAGAAAAGTCAACCAGAACATCCTCAGTTTTAAGATACTATGTGATGAATTATGTTAGCATGTTCATAGTAATTAGCAATTGGCTAAATAGCTCACTTTGGTTAATAAATACAGATGGTGCATGGGAGACCATGGGTAAAGCTGAAATTATCACTTTGCTGCAAGTTTATGCTTGTTTAACAGGTGTTTCAATAATTTACACTTATTGCCGTTTTACTTACTGAGCTTTTATTGCACATTCAAAGACCAGCACAATATGTTGTCAACTTCCATAAATATCACTTTACCATAATCTGAGCTCTCAGCTACTTCTCTGCATGCTGTCTGCTGTATGTGTGAAGGATCTGCGCACCCTGACACAAACAGAGAGCGTGCTGCTGAATCATACTATTGTCAAATCTGCAGGTCGCACTGTTTTCTTAAAGTATCAGGGTCTTAACTCAGAAACCAAAGTTTTGATATTTTCACATTCTCACATTCTATTCACATAAAAAAAAAGCTTACAAAACTTAATACATTGTAAAATTATCTTGTAACACTTAAGACAAGTGCAAAAGGTTCACATCATTTTGGAACATAAAATATAAGTTTGGATATTTTTCCAGAATAAATAAGTAAGTGTAGATGTAATTGTAATTGTTTCATTATTTATGAATACAGTACAGTATGTGTTTAAGAGTAATGTTATATCTTCGTTAGCTTTCAATGAAAGACCAATTGAGGTCACACTATGTATACAGTTCATACTGGTGTATAATTTATCAAGTCACATTCAGATTACACATACAACATCTCACACAGGCCCTAAGCTAAGACTGCTGCCTTTATAAGCCACGAAGGAATCAGGATTTTCTATCCCATAATTGCCAATACTAACTCAGAAAATTATGTGATTTGCCAGGAGGTGAAGCTGTCCAGGGCAGGATGAAAATGGATTTCACCATCAGTCAAAAATACTAAACTGGAACGCAACATGGGAAAGAGCTCAAGGTCGCTGTTGACTTTTGGACTTTTCAACCTCCTTTGTAACAATACAATAAGTCCTCAGCAGAAACGATAATAAAATATGACCCCAGGTCAAATATAGCATTGAAAGATAATGTATAGTGTCCCCAATAATCAGTAGACCCACATCTTAATTCCAGTTTAATAGTGATCAATCAGATACACTGGCAACAAAAGCTCAGAAAATAGCATAGAGAGCCGAGAGAATTAAAAGCTACTCTAAATGAAAAAGTTACTGAAAATGTTTAGGAATAATTCATTGCAGTGTTGAAATTGCCACCTAGTGACCACTTAATGGCCACTAACCAAGCACAATCATTAGAAAACACAAGGCTAAGTGAATTACCTGTCCTGTATAATTAACAAAACGGTGGTATATATAAAATTGCATGGCCTGCTCTTATGTGGCAGATACAGTACAAGACTGCTCAAAGAGGATATGCACATCTTTCAAGTTCTAATAAAATCTGTATTCCTTGCTGTTAACTTCCTAAGACTACTGCAAAGCATTTCTGGATTACAAAAAGTCTCTCAAACTGGGAGCTCTTGCTGTACATGAAAACACAGACTAAATGCTGTGTTTATTTTAATTTGATTACTTTTTAACAAAGCCCTCATCCATATGACAAGATTAACAAGTCGGCAGTAACTTCACAGTACATATGGTTCAACTTTCCAAATCTGCACCATCTTAGACATATTTCAATATTAACAGCTGTGCAGTGCATCTATTTAAGTTTAGCACCATCCATTTACAGCTGTGAGCTCCAATGATTTTACAGTTTAACTCTTTAACAGACTAATAAATCCTCAAGCCCTGTTAGTGCTAATGCAAATTTTCTACATTTTTTCTAAATGCTACTAGATCCCACTATTGGGCAGGTCCATCATTAAAATCAGGAACAGCAAGTAGCAACTGCCCAAGGTGAGACTACAAAATCTATATGTTTGTCTAGTCAGCCAGTTCTATTAAGACATATTTTGTATTCAAACACAGTTAATGCATAATGAGCATAAAGGATTATGGTCACGACTCAGTTTCGTGTTGCAAAGGAAGACGTTAATTAATAAAATTAGAGATACAAACAAGACTAGGGGGTCTAGTTAAACATAACACATAACATATCACCAAAAAAAAAAAAAAAAAATTAAAACTGACCACCTTCTGCTACGTCAAAGTGGTATTTCAAAAGTGTTCTGAGTTCTCTAGTGTAGCGAACAACATCTGTACTTGAGTTTCAATCATGTTATAAATGCTGTTTTTCCTCCAGTGTATGTGTCTCCTAGGAGAAACACCACAGGAGGTGGTCTCACAACAGAACATCACTAAAATTTCACAGCCCTTCTTCCCAACATGCGACACAGTATCGGGTCTGACAGCAGGATGCAGACACCAGGATGACACTATCTGAAACTGCCTTTCAAGGTGTCTTAAAGAAGAGTCAGAATTGACTCCGCCACACCTGTTTAGTACAGTTTACAGAAAAGTGAGGCAGCTTACACCCTGTTATTATTCTATAGGCAGTGTAAAAGGGGCTACAGTGATTTTCTTCTATATTAAATCAAACTACAATCCCGCTGCAACTTGCTACATATGTAAATTAAAAACATATCCTAATTACATTAGAAAAGCCTTAAAACATACATAGACCATAATTGTCCACTGAGACAAACTGTCAGCGAGGCTGAATGTGCAATGCAAAATCTAGCCTTTTTAAACATTGGCATAGTAGATTGTCATTTTTGTCATTGCTGAAGATGAATAACTCAGCCGTAGAAAATTCCCACCACAGGAAACTGATTTACTTGTCAGGCAGGTGCAGAGTCACTGTGACTGCAAGAAGGCCCCCAAGCGCTGATGATGCAAGACTATTTTAGTAAAAGGTACCCCATAATATAAATATAACTCTTAGCTCATCCGCATGCTGTCTGCATGCTGTCTGATAACCACTTGCCATTGGATATATGTGTACATCTGTTAGGAATTGGTAAGAGATCATTTATCATCAGTCAAAATTAATTAAACCAGTTGTTAGATGTGTGATTGGCTTAATATAATGTGTGAAGGCACAGATGAGTTTCTTTCATACAGCTTTACCAAAAGGTGCATTGACCAATATGAGGATAGGAGAAAACGGTTAAAGCTCACTACCTACAGATGTGCCTCCTCATGACTTCTACGTTAAACCTGTCTGAACTTGTATTTATTTCCTATTTCTGTCCCCTCAGTGAGGTGTCAGCCCTGTCAGGATTTCTGTCTAAAAGTGGTGACACGCTGTGTTGACTATGTTGACTGTTGACTCATTTCAATTATTATTATTTCATTATGATTGCAGTCACAGAATTAAATATAGTTTTGAAGTGAAATAATCAGATAATGTCCTGTTGTGTTTGAGATGTTTCTGAGATAACTTAACACTCAATGCAGCTTTCTCGTTATTAGTAATTTGGCCACAGATTTACCCAATAAAAGCTTTAACAATAAATATGCTATGGATAGTATAGTAAAGTATTTTAAAGTGTCATAGATAGGCTACTGTGCAGTCTCAAACAAATTTGGTACACAGAATCTGTGGGGTCATCCGATGATAGCTTTTCACCTGAAATGTGACGCTTGATGTGTCAAGGCAGTAAACTGCATCTTCTGCATGGACATTGAACTATGAAATTGTATCAGCTTCTGGGTATATTGACCAGTGGTTATTAGACCCATTAGCTATAAACTTCAGATGTGATCACAGCATTGATCTATTTACACATTTACAAATTAAATCCTGACAGCTTGGGTTGTACTGAGAGGCAGCCCTCCTGAGGGTCACATTGTTACTTTGTAACTTGCATAAAAAACATGAAATGTCTTCAGATGTGTAATTAAACACTGTTAAAAAATTAACTTTTAAGAGCTGTGATACTGAGGCATGAGATATTTAGATACTGCAAGCTTTCAGTTATACAAGTAATAAACAGCTGATTGATGGTAATATATAATTTCTCTGGCCTTAACTATTTTCTGTCCATACAATGAAAAAGTATTTACACATGATGGCATTTCTAGCCACATATCCTCTGATATAGTTCTTGCACTTATGCTTGACTGACAGGGTAAAAACAGTTCATGTGTGATAATATTATTACATGATATCACTGTTTAATAATAGTCACCATTACATTACAGATTGTTTCTAAACCTGTTACCCTGGCTCACAACTCACACAGTAAACAATCAAATACCTGAACTTGAATTTCTTATTGCGTTTTTCATGTATGGTTTATAAGCCCAGGATGCATCATTTCCCACAAATTACCCCCCACCAAAAAGACTCAACATCTTTTGAATATTTCCTCATTAAGTGTTATCTTACCAAGCAGACTTTTCCATTGTGCAAATGAATTGAAGTACTGTTCATTAGATCATTTAGGGAATACACACAGAAAATAAAAAGGGTTTCCACACATGAAATATTAGTTTAATATTTCCATTCCGCTGCTCTAACCGGTGAGAGGGCATTTTATTTTGTCGGATGAGGAAAGAATGCAGTAAGCATTCTGAAATAATAAATGTGGTCTTCCATGAAGAAAAGTGTGCTGTACAAATGGGGTCAAAGTCTTGAACTGTCCTTTTGTGTTCTGTCTTTTTGCTGTCTCTTTTGCTTCCTCAAATTTTCTCAGGATGGCTCAAAAGCTGTATGTGACATTCCATTAATGTTAACTTTATGCACAGGGGTCCCTGTATGACTGATACAGCTTTTGTCAAACAATGCTGGCACTAGAAAAGGGTTTACGAAGGCTGTAAAGCCTAATGACAAAGGGACAAAAACTAAGTATACCTTTGATACGTAGGACTGTATTTTCTGGTAAATGTTGTTTAATGTTATACTGTAGTGCAAATATGTTAATATAACACATGACATAACCACTTAAGTTAAAAATGTACAGTTTATTTTGTACCTTTACTTTTGTATGGTATTTTTCTTATTTTAACCAGTTTTTACAAATTTCCTTCAAGAAGGAAAAACTAAATACAAAAGACTGAAGCAGGGAAACTTCCTGGGTAGAACAATAAATCATAATGACAACCTGTACAGTGTTTTGTGCCCCATTACAGCATGCCTGTAGCAAGAATTTCAATTGGACCTCCCTTGACTAGTCACAAAAATGTTGTAATCACTATGAAATAATCATACTATTTTATTCTCCAGCAATGGCCTGCTGTATTGAGTATTTCCAGTCCCATAAGAAAATCAATGTTGTGATGGGAAATAAGCACTAAACTGTATGAACAACATTTCAAATGCCTAAGGTTACCTTAACCTGGCTGTATAAAATACCTTAAACCTTAACAAAGCCACAATAGAAAAAGATTTTATAGCTCAGCACTAAGGTACAGGACGTAAGGCCATTGTCTTCAGAAAATCATCTGTATCAATCAATCAAGCCATCTATCATCCTCAAAAGCACAAATGGAATTCTGGAATCAAAATTGCGACTGTTGTGTGACAGTCCGGCACACTGTATGCCTGCCACCCTCACCAACTGCCTCCTTGTGACTTGCTGCCCATTATGAAACATAGTGGTTCATTCATTCATAAAAATGCGTTCAGGCAGAATGTAATTTATCATGTTGCCCCTCAACACACTGAATAAGGGTGGGTTTAAAGCCTTGGTGAAAACACTGAACAAGCTGTATACCATGCCCACCCATGCATGATTTTATTTATTTATTTATTTTAACAATTTCATTATTTTCCCATATCACTCAGTCTTATTTCTTCTGGTGAAATGCCCATCTGTATTTGGAAGGAGAGGGGCAAACAAGGTTTCATTCCAATGTGACAGGGTAAAGTGATGTTCAACATTTAGGTGAAAATCTGTTTTTCAACAATGCCCTAAGAATAACCTCTGACAATCAGGTCAGTTTCTGGCACAACATCACTCACTTGACCATAATTATCATTTTGTGATTCTGTCAGCAGCACAAACCAAATAAGAATAATGACCAGCATCTGGAATTTAACATTTCATATGATTATAACAGTCAGTAAAACACACTGTGCAGAGCTCAAGAATAATGGTTGATATTGTTGTATGAAATCCCCTCAGGCACCTGAAGGCAATACAACAGATGTGTGTTATAGATCAGTAGTCTGAATGCCATGCTACCGCACAGGGCTATTGCAGATTACCATTCACACTGTTTACTTTGATCATTTAACATGAAATCAAGAAGCAGTACTGTGTTTTTTTGTGTTTTATGTAGGTAAAACCACAGATGTAACCTGCTGGGAAGATTTTTAGCAACAGCAACAGTTGAGGGCAACACAATACAAAAAACAAACAAAAACAAACAAACAAACAAAAAACAAAAAACAAAAAGCACATACACAAAAAACAAGGTACTCAAGCTGTTCATTGTGAAACCATTAGCAGTTTAAGCATGTCCCACAGGACTCCCCTACACGTACAAAGTGGTTGTTCAATTGTTTGAACAAGAGCATAAATTTACTTCTTTAGAAATATTTGAAGTGCTTGTTTATCTTTAGATGACATGGTGTATATTAACATACATTCTGATTCTGTGTACAACAACTTTATCATGATTGTTCCCAACAGGTTGAAGAGTTTTATGGACGTGCTCCATCAAACTATCTGATGGAAAAGTCTCTACACTAGAATCTAGTAATTGAAATTCAAATGAGTACATATCTAGCACAAACTTTTAAATCACCCGGGAAGAAACTCATTGTGCATAATAGCAACCTTTTCCTCAACCTCAAACAATCTTAAACTGCATGACAGCATAATGGACCCTATTGAGCAATGATAAATATTTCATCAGCAACACAGTAGGCTCCCTCTGTAAAACTGCAGACATGACCTCTGCAGACTAGTTTCTGTCCAAAGAAAAAATGTCCCTCACGTCTGTCAATGTTGAAATTATATCAACAGCTGAAATGATAATAAATGACAAATCTGTGATCTTGAAGTACTGAACGTGGATTTAATAAGAAAGGGCTAAAACAAGAGTACTGATTATGTATGTGATTTGGATTGGACCAAGTTGGCCCAAGTCTATTTCTTAGATTTGTCGGTACAGAGAGTTAAATAATACTTGTGTTATAAATAAGCAGTTCCAGCTGGGGGTTGCTTCATTTCACAGGTTATGCTGGGCAAGCCTCTCTATCTAAGGTCTCAAATTGTGTTTTGCTTTACTTTGGTCTACATTAGCTTCTACAGCATCTGCAGCGGCAGCACAGCCATCGGTCAGGAGCAAATGCCATTTTCCCTCACAGCAAAAGGAAAAATGAGTCAGGACAGGTTAATGGATGTCACAGGGCAGTGATAAATAAGCAGTGCACACCCTACACCCTTTTATCACAGCAAAATCACCACCAAAAACACTACTGTGCCCGAAACATTTGATATTTGATAATTCAGATTTTATGAAATACTTTCAAACCCAGTCCTCCTTCATACTTCGTTGAATTTCAGTAGCCTATCATGTATGAGGATATGTCAATTAAATGTTTTAATGGAAATTCAGAAAAATCCTCACTAATAATTTTAAGCTGCAGCAGTTGTATGTACTGTCTGTTTCTGCCCTGCTGTGCACATGGAACAGCCATACAACATTACAGCATTTAAGGTTGAACTGGTCAGTATACTGTGTATATATAGTAAATCTTTAACACTAATTATTTGTATACATCACATGAATTAATATGTTTCCTGTCTTTTTCAAATTACAAATGTATGTACTCTGTGTGTGTATGCATATATTGCATGCTTGTTACTACCATGGTGACTTACTGCAGCTCATGATTTAGGGCTGTCAGGACTCTGTACCATTAATCTTCACCTACACACCAGACTCTCGTTCCTCTGCCTCACCTGCCCCACAGTATGCATTTGTGTGTTCACTTAGTTGTGCTACTAAAGAGGCCAGCCCATATGTCTCCCTGAACCCCGTGAATAATTTAGTCCAACCAACATGCTTATAAAAACCCTGTCTATATTAATGAACAGCCTCCAACCATTTGGATCACTGCATGAAGGTTGTGGCCCATCCATAATGCTTGAGATGTCACAGAAAGCTCGCAATCAGACAATCTCAGGTGGTATAAGCAAAGGGTAGACGTAGAGTGGAAAACTGGCCTGTTCAAATTTAAAATTACACTTATTCCTAATAATCAACAAGCTTCTGCTTTCAGTTGGGCTCACACAACCAGGTCCTCCACTACACAATCTAAGCCATCGTGAGTCTGCCTTTTTTATCCTTCATCTCAAGGGTTTGGTTTGATGCAGTTTTTCAAGAGCTTGAATAAAAGTTCACCCATGTGGAAATTAGTCAGTGCCATGGCTGAGAAGCAATTTCAGCGGTAACCAACAAACATAACAATGTAGTATGTTGCACAAAAAGAAAATAAAAATAAGAAATTATCTGGGCTGAACAAACAGAAAAACTGTTTGGGAATTTATCCATACTCATTTTAGCTAAACAGTAGTAAATTGGGCTTTTTATTAAAAATATATTTTACAACTGGTCTCTATTCATTATTATAGAGAAACCAACAAAGACTCTTACCTTTATATTGTACTAGTCAATGTCAGTGTTTCAATGCAATTCCAGAGCAAATACAAAAAATAACTTGTAATCTACAGAAATAAAACAGTTTATCAAATAATGGCAGGGTCTGCAGTTCAATTCCCAGCTCCTCTCATTCATGGCTAAGTGTCCCTTGGCAAGACACTGAACACCCAGTGCCTGAAACAAAATGGCTGCTTCACCTTCAGTGTGTGTCCTGAATTTCCCCACAGGGAACAATAAAGTAGTAGTAAATCAATGAAAAATAATTTAACAGGCATGCTTCCTCTGTTCCTTCAAGAATGAGCATATTACTTCAGTTTCTTAACAGCCTATTACATTGTATAGTGAGTATAGGTGTTGATTAGGGTTGAAAAAAAGAGCATATTCTACTGAAATATTACCCCAGTCAAACAGGTATAACTTTTCAAATTAAGTTAAAAATGCTTCTCTACCTGCTGGGCTGTTTAATCGTGGTCCAGTGGCAGGAACTTAACTGTACTCTGCGATTACTTTAATCTTTTTAAGTTTGAATAATTTATAAAAATGAGAATAGCTCCTAATTTTTTTCCACAGAGCAAGAATTGGTTGGATTTCATTTGTTTAACTAATAAACACATCCAACACTTTCAATTCTATGAGAACAGAAGAACAGTAGCAAAACTGAAATCTACAAATACAAGGGCTGATTTGTTCAAGCAGATTCAGATCTGAGTAATTACATTGGGAAAGTGGAAGATATTTTTCATAATGGCAGAAATTGGAACTAACATCCTCTATCATCTGTCTAATGAAATAACCCTTGTGCCTTAATTTATCACTTTCCCTGCATCTAATATTTGATCAACAAAAATAATGAAAACATAGCTCTATCATTGCATAAACACTAAGAAGTATGTCGAGAAACATTTGTTTATCATTCTTCGTTTTCTCTATAAAATGTGGTTCTTCCTTTCATATTAGAATGAGAGAGAAAAATACAAAAATATCCTAAAAATGTAAAAATGTTTTTGACACTCCTGCATGATCAGTATGAATAAACATCATGATCGCGTGTTTCTGATCTAACCTCTACTCCCCTATAATTGTCATAAAATTAGGTTATGGGATGTGCTTTGTACAGTAATAGTGTTAAATCAATTTTATTATTGGATGTGAATTCCCGCTGAAAGATCAACAGATTTCCCCCCTGATGCCTTTATGAGGTGTCAATCACAAACATGCTTTGATGTGAAGTCATTGTCGGGGAAGTCAGCTATTGATCATCGCTGGGTGGTGAACTGCCTCGGAATGAAAATTAAAGAGCAGTACCGCACAGAATTACTCAGCCCTTTCAATCTGTCTCTCTTTCTTATTCCTGTACCAATAAACATCAAATAACACTGTGCCATTCCTCAGCAGAGCATCTGCTGCCATGGCTGGCCATTTGTCTTTATGGTGAGTAATTCACTCACCAAGGAGAGCAGTGAATGGCCCAAACTTTCATCAGCAAAAGTGTGCTTTTTCATTTGAGAGTAAATGAAATGATCATAGCAAATGAATAAGCCAAGAAATAGAAATGGAACAAAAAGAAAAATGAAACACTCTGTATAGCCAACCACAAAAATTCCTTCTGGAGTGTTGCTCAATAATAATGGTCTTGTATATTGAGCAGTAAGTCACTGTCAGTGTGCAACAGATTTCATGTAAGTTCCATGGCCGCCATCCAATCAAACAGTTTGCATTCCTGTCTGCCACCTGTCCTATCTGTGCTATGCTGACATTTCTATTAGAAGAAATATGAGCTGAACTTGGACTATTTTTGCAGTTTGAGTAAAGCTGCTGTAATCAACATGCTGTGTTCTGTGTCAACACAGAGCTGTGACTGGCCTTTCTTATGCTGACAAAAATGATCATGACAAGGATCTTATCTGCTTGGCTGAACGTATGAATCTTTTCCATGAACTTTTTGTGTTGGCAAGTATTGTTTCGAAATTTTGATGTAGCTTTGTAACTATCAACATAGGTAAAAATAGCCTGTACACGGTGGAGGTTAATAACAATATAAAAAAAAGAAGATGACAATCCAGACACGTAAGACACACAAGAAAATAAGTTCAAAGACAGAAATATACCAACACGTTCTTTGTCAGATTTACTAAGACACACATATACCTCTCCCACAACTTCCAGAAGTGGAAGTACCCTTATGAAAAATAATTATAATCAAGTATACTTCTTTTATACAAAAAATAAGCAAGTATACTTTCTGTTTACTATTCCTGCACTTATGAGGTATTTTAGACAAAGTTGTATTTAAATATACTTAAGTATACTTGTACTAATACTTAAGTATACTGACAAGTATATAGAAATACCCAGCAAGCCTTTCAGTAGTTTAACCTAATTAAGTTTAACTAAGAAATGACTATTAAGGTTGTGATTAACAATTTGTCACAAATAACTGTGTGACATGGTGTTTTGCCTTTAAAAGAGACTAAATATGGTAGGTAATAATAGATGCGTAATAAACTTATAACGGTTAACAAGAAGGGTGAGCAGTCAATAGGAGCTGCCTCCCAGTAAATTTATACTTAAAAGTATTACTTCTACAACTACAAAGCTGTGATGCGATGTGATTAACACAGCTGTGCTTCAGTTCATCAACATGGGAGGAAGTCATACTCATGGAAACAATAAACAAATATTTAACAGCTATTTAGAAGTGCACTTTAATCAACTGAGAAAGAGGATAAAGTTTACTTTAAGAGACTATTTTGAGAACCTAGAAAGTACACTGTTATTACACCACTAGTAAACTTACAGTATATATAAAGGTTTATTTGTTGTTTACTTCAAGTATACTTTTCTAAACTAAAAAGTGTGATAATTCAGTCTCAAGAAGTACAAAAAACAACAATGACAAATGTTCTCCCGAGGGATCTCCTCCCAGACCTAGATCAGGGCATCAGTCAACTCCTGGACAGTCTGTGATGCGATGTGGCATCAGTGGATGGAAAGAGACATGATGTCCCAGAAGTGCCAGGGCCCCCTGCACCTGCATATGGTCTTACAATGGGTCTGAGGATCTTATCCCGGTACCTAATGGCAGTCAGGGCACCTCTGGCTAGCACACAGAGGTCTGTATGGCCCTCCAAGGAAATGCCTCCCCAGACCATCACTGACCCACTGCCAAACAGGGCGCCAACGGCGAATCTGTTAATCCTGGTGTTCTGTGGCAAATGCCAATGGACCTGCACAGTGTTGGCCTGTGAGCACAGGTCCCACTTGTGGATGTCGGACCTTCATATCGCTCTCATGGAGTCTGTTTCTGACAGTCTGAACAGAAACATGCACATTAGTGGTTCTGGCAGTGCTCCTCCTGTCCCTTTTGCACAAAGAAGCCGATAGCGGTCCTGCTACTGGGTTGTTGTCCTCCTAAGGCCCCCTCCACGTCTCCTGGTATACAGGCCTGTCTCCTGGTATCACCTCTAGGCTCTTGATACTGTGCTGGGAGACACAGCAATCCTACTTGTCACAGTGCACATTGATGTGCCATCCTGGATGAGCTGCACTACCTGAGCAACTTCTGTGGGTTGCAGACACCACCTCATGCTGCCTCTAGTGGTGAGAACACTGGCAAAATGCAAAAGTGACCAAAAATCAGCCAGAAAGCATGAGGACAAAGAAATGGTCTGCGGCCACCACCTGCAGAACCGTTCCTTTATAGGGGCAGCAGGTGAAATTGATTCACAATCAGTGTTGCTATTAGGTCATTCACAGTTCAGCGAAGGGAGTTGCTGAACTATCTACAAACCCCATTTCCAGAAAAGTTGGGAAAATATGTGATTAGAGTCCCAACTTTTTGAGTGTGTTGAGTCAAACAGACAAAAGTTCAAGCAAGTTGACAAATATTTTTAGTACTTTTATCATGAGCATCCACAGTGTTTCCCAGCAAGAGGGGAAAGTGACAAGATTCTAATAATGTACAGCAATTCTGAATACTCACATCACACACAGTGACATAAGGCAAATGCTAACAAACAGATCTGATATTCTAATTTCATGCAGATAAGCTACAAACTAATCCTTTTAAACAGTTATTAAAAAGCAAGAGAAATTATTGCCTGTAGCAACGTAGCCTTCTACACAGCAAATCAGACATTTTAGAGTCTTCCAAATGGAAAAATGCTTTTTTTAATAAGTTGCCAAAAGAAAAAAACATTTCCACATTTTGTTTGAATTCAAATTGATCAAGTTCAAAAAGCAGTTGCTCTTGGAATACTGGTTTATCTCATGATCTGATTTAGCCTCCTAAGAGCACAGCAGATCTACAGGAATAACAGGTTATTTCAATGGAATTCATTTAGTTTTAAGTTTTAGAAGATGGACCAGACGATGCATATTTTGCAATAAAAGGTAATGACTAAATCTATGTTTTAACTCACCAGCTAGTGTAAATAATTTTAGTTCATAATGAACGGGAGATAAGGTAACCAACACATCACAGAAAATCAAAGGATTGTGCTTCTAAAGAAAAGTTTTAATTGATGTAAGCCAAGTCTCAAGCTGCACATTGTTTCCTGCACGGAGACAACGTGTTAATTAGCAATGAATAAAAAAAAAAAACTGAAAAATAAATAGGAAGTGAATTTCAGTCCTTTCTAGAATACCTCATCTGTTCTCAGAAGAAAAGTCATATTCATTGTTGTTCTAAAAGGATATGAAGGATTGGGAAGCTTTGGAGTCTGTTGTGTAGCTGCTGATGGATTAGTGTGTGTTTGCAAAGCCTGTCTCATCCCTGAACTCCAGGAAAGACGACAAGATGAAATGTCTCACCATGTGTTGTAAAAACAAATACAGCCCACAATGGCACACAAGAAGACTGCCACATGAGACAGCACAGCAAGAAATTAAGACACACAAGCCAAGGCTGGGTATACAGGAGCACAGAAACCTGGTGTAGAATCAGCTGAAAACAGATAAATGTGTAACTAATTTAGCCAAAAGGTTGCACACTAATCTAAATAAAATATACATTTATATTTACATTTTATAAAACAACAACAATAGTTGTGATCATTCATATTCTCCAAACTAACTCAAATTTGTACAAAAAATATTTTGTACAAATTTTACCTTTGTCTTCAAGTCTCCAAGACTGCTGAAACATCATGTGTCTCATCTGAACTTTAAAAACTTTTTGCACAGAGAAGGACTGTGGATTCAGGATATCATTTACACTGAAACATGTTTCTCTTCTTTAACTTCTGTTTTATGACCTCATATGGAAAATTAATCTGACAAACATACATATAAACACATTACATACCATTTGCCTTCAATATGATTTTATGCATGTGGTGGTCAGATTCTTTATTCCAAGCCAAATGGGCCACTCAGTAGTTCACCAACCTCTTTTTTACATTTCATGGTATGCAAGAAGAGGAGAGTAAATTGAATTTTGTATTTATATTTTCATCAACACGGTAACGGCAACATTCTTTAGTCCTCACAAATGCAATGCATTAGGCTTGTTTAGAGTCACAGCTTCTTTTACTGTGAGTAATGTTTTTCTACACAGGGAAAGAATCCAAGTCCTGCCAATAAAGTGGTGGAGGTATATCATAGCCCTCATTAAGCAAAGCTATTATGAACCTGCTGGTGCACAGTGCCACAAGACAGGATGAAAAACTGGCTCTCTGGACTTCCATTCCTCTGGCTCGGCTGAACAATGCAGCTCTCCTTCTCTTGATATCATTTCGGCAGTCCCAATAAAATGGTTGTATATTCATGCTGTGACATTACTGTTTAGCTATAAACCATCTGCTCCTACTCTCTGTAGATTTAGTCATTTAGAAAAGCACAAGGGAGGACTTCCTGCAATTGATTTCATATTGAATATAACATTTCAATGGAGGCACTTTATTTTCCAAACAAATAGAGAAAACCTTTTACATATATTTGCATAGACTATACATCAGTTTCCACAATCCAAGACAGCCCGGTATGCATCATGTATTAAATACGTTAAATGTAACTACTATTGAATTACGTTTTAAATAAATGCGTATCCATAGCACATAAATATATAGTTAATTCAGTTTTGTTTAGTGATGTATTTTATCTAAATATACAGTAATTGCTTCTATTTACCAGCATATCCAAATTTAAAACTGATGTTATTTTTGGGATTAATACTACAAAAACAATATTTTAGCAAATGATAGTTCCCAACAATCTCACATGCAGTACAGTGATACACTTGAGCGTCTGTTAAGGAGGGCAAAGAGGAAATGGTAATAAAGAGAAAAAAGCCCAAAGCTCATCATGACTAGCAAATAACAACACAACTGAACTTCTAATATTACCATATTCCACCCGGTTAACACACTGACATGATGCAGCATTCGTACCTGGGCTGACCTCATTCCAAACCTCACATAAACATAATCTAAGACAGGGGTTTTTGCCTTAAGGCTTTATGACTATTTATGATATGTTTTTATCACATTACTCTATTTTGGGTATAGAGCCAAAAACAATTTGTCACAAATGTCATGAAACAAAACTGGAGCATGTTAGGCTGACAAAGCCTTTACAAATTATGTGTTATACATTTATAGTGACTTCAACACTTCCCTCAACGCATGCCTCTTCGATCTGCTTTTCTACTCAATAATTCAATACCAATATGATTGTTTTCACATAACTAAAGAAGCTCACTGCTAAACAGGCTCAAACTGTCTAACATATGTGGACATTACACAAAGTCATACAGTGTGACTTAATTCATAATTTCATTAACTTTACTTATGAATTTTCAAAATTTTCTTAAACAAAAACAGTGGCACCAAACCCGGTAAAGCTCTTCAGCTCAGTTGTCCCATGATGGTGAAATGAGCTACCAACGGCTGCACGCTCAGCTACCTCATTCACAATATTCAATAAAACTGTTAAAACAGCCCTACTTTGTATGATAATCTATTCACCCTCCAGTGATTTGCCTGGAAATCACTGGAATCAACCCAGAAAGAGGGATCAAAGCCTTGAACCTTGGACTCTGGTTTTAACTTTAGGTTTTAATAGAAAAGTTTCAGTTCATTTAAAAGTGGTTGCTTTGAATAACTCAGTCAAGACTGGTGCCCTAGTCTGAAGGGAAGATGTGTCTTGCTGGTGCATTGTGAAGTTTATTGTATTATAGAGATTTGTCTGATTAAGGCAGGTTTTTTTGCATAATATACTATTTAAGTGTGACTGGTTAGATTTTACACAATTTAGATTATATAAAACAAGAGTTACAAACAAGTTAATGTCTCTCTCCTATTAGACTATGAATTGAAAAGTTATTTTTTAATCCCAATGACAAAGTGTGCATTTTGTATTAAAAAGTCAGCATTACTCACAGTGACAAGCATTAATCCTCCAAGTTTATTAAAAAAGATGATTTATATGACAGTTAGTTCCACCCAAACAATTTGATTGGATGGTGCTGCTACACATTTTAACACAGCAGAGACCATTACTGGCTAATTTTTAAAACCAAAGCTGCCCAATATCTGACTAAAACTGAAACCAACACACACACACACACACACACACACGCACACACACACCAGTACCTGTTCTGTCAACAAGACAACTGTGCATTCTTTAAAGATTGCAGCATTTATTGATGTAATCTAGCAAAA
>OMLM01020834.1:0-18986 GCA_900302695.1 Helostoma temminkii | reverse complement strand
TGAGAAATAAAAAAGAGAGAAAAAAAAAAGAAAACCATTGCGTCCTTTTAAATAAAATATTTTCTCTAGTTCTACGTCACATAAATGTCATAATCACCAGCAGGCCACTTTAAAAGACAAAGTCAGAGCTTATTGTTTATTAAAGAGAAACTGTGCATTTGGTAGAAGATGATATAGCTGCAGAATCAGAAATAATGAAAAAATTTCAAATATACAGTAAAAAAGGCACTAAGACAGAACAGCTGTAAAATTAATGAAAATACTGTAACTTCAGTAACGAATGCCTTACACAACTTAAGTCCGCTTTGCTCCATTTCAGAATGTGGGTGTCAGAACCAAAAAGGTTGTCCTATTTTAAAGGAAAAAAATTGGTGTTATAGAACCAATTCATTACATTTTGGATTTGCCATCAAAGAAAACATTTGTTTATGTTCCCGTTCTAAAAACCTTCCAGGGGCTGTTAAATAAAGGTGACACTTTTGACAGAGTTTTGGAAGAAACCAGTACAGGATCAGAACTTGGCCATTACATCACCCCTCATGAAGGATTATATTTTAAAGAGAACATGCTTCTTTCTGGTGCAGAGCAAAGTATTTCCTTAGCTCTCTATATTGATGATTTTGAGGTCTGCAACACTTTAAAAACCTTAAGAAAAAAATTGTGTGGTATTGTGCAAATACACCTGTTAAATACAGATAATAATTATACAGCAAGTGTTGATGCCAAAGTATTTGGATATAAGAGAATTGTAAAAGAACTTTTGGGAGATCTCCAACTGCTTGAAAACCAAACGGTTTACGTCACTAGTCACTAATTTAGGAGCACATTCTTTTGCTGCAAACCGTTTCTGTTTGGCCAGTCATAGTGCTATTCCTAGTTGTTCGGTATGAAGTGAGTCATTTTTACTGAGAAACAGAGGCACATAATGAAACTGTTTCCAGGCTGATGAGCCTGATGAGAAATTGAGAAGTGCTGATGATGTAAAAAGTGATTGTCTTTTTTTCATTGCATAACTGGGGTTCCAAATGACTTTTTGCATAATATTTTGGAAGGTATTGTACCTTAGTCAACTTCAGCCTCTTTGTTTGTGCCGAGTAATTTTTTTTATCATAATGACCCATGGATGTCATGTTATCTTTCGCATCTACACACACTTTAGTGTGTTGATTGTGACAATTTCTCTGCCTTGTAAATATGTTTCTAGTCAAAGTCCAACTGAAACTGAAACTCTTTCTGTCCTTCTGCTCCAACACACAACAGGGAAAATCTGTGAGCGAATTCCGGAGTAAACTGATTCAGATTAATCTCCAGTTTATATCGTGCTGCATGAAACGAGCATGAGCATCCCCAGTGGGCACAAATATATCTCTGACCCCCACCATCAGTAAACCAGCTTCCTCCCCCTTTCTGTTATTGTATGAAAAGTGAGGGACCAACTGGCACCAACTAAAACAGCAACAACAGGCCCACAGTCTCTTCAATTTATCAGTTTCAGAAATAAGACAAAGGGTAGAAACAAGTGTAAAGGCGATGGATTGCTGGATTATATAAAAAAGTTCATATAAATAATTATATGACCCTCCTTCCTTATGATCCCTACCTTCTTCCTTGTGTTAAAGACAGTCTATGGCTCCTGTCACACAAGCAAACAGACATTAAAAAAAAACAAAACAACAGCAACAGCAACAACAACAACAAAAAAACACTTGAGAATGAGAACAGAAAGATTTCACCTCTGAACCTTTTAAATAACCGCGATGAAAAGTGACATTCAGACTGTTTTACCTTTAGTTTCAGTCATATTTTTTCCTTTGGAAACTTGACTTATGGAATTGCTTTTAGTGATACATTTTTAACGCATGGACAGTACCTGCACCACTGACCCTCCTGTCTGGCTCAGTGAGCACTGGTTGAGCTAAAAAGTGACTGAAGAGAGAGAATGATGGGATAAATCTGTAATACAACTTTGTTTCACAGTGCTTATGTTCAAAAGCTCTAATATACAGAGATGCAGAGTAACATGTTGCTATAACTAATGGCGGAATGTATGAAATTAAAATTTTTGCACAAATCATACCTGCCAAAAGAGTTGGCAATCAATTTATCTCATCGATATTCATTGAATGACAGAAAGGATTAATACTGTCTCTATGTTGTTTATACTTGCTTTTGCAGCTCTAGCACAGGCAATAGCTGTTATAACTGTCTTTTAATTTCGCACCCAAGGGTCCAATGAGTTGCAATCATGCACAATTCATTTACCACAAGCCTAGCACGTACCTCTCACTTTGATCCACACCTCCATTACATTAATTGAAATTGTAATGTGTTAACTTACCATACTAGTAAGTTAAAAATGATATAATAAGGTACTGGTAAGTTAACATGTGTCAAAGAATTTCCCACATAAGTAAAATATGAAATTAATTACCGATATCCATTTAACTTCAACTTTATGTATTAACATAGAAAATATTTTTACATGTTCATGTTTACATATAACCCAAACTTCAAATTAAGAGCATTCCTTGGCAAACCTCGTCATTGTTGCTGTACCATATCAAACTAGGAAACATTTGACAGCATAAATATGAGTCAGCATAAAGCTCCAGCAAGTAAGTTAAGTAACTGATTTTGCAGAAACTAGGTCTGCATTCAAACCCATCACACCAAGATAAGAGGTAAATGGGCTTTAGAGGAGGCATCCACTTTAAGTGACAGCAAGGCCACAAAACACATTCCCCTGGTGCTTCTGAAGTGCCCTCTGTGACTGGCAGGAGCATATCATTTCTGTTGATTTATTCTGAGGGATGTGAATACATTGTACAGGTACAGGTAAGGGCATTTCTCCACTGCAAAAATCCAACATACTATTAAATGTGGAGAGGATTTGCTTTTGAATTTTACAATGAAACGCTGACACTCCCTCGTCCATTAAATTTCATCACAATGCACTGACAATTTTATTCAATGTCAATGATCAAAGTTAGTTTTAGTTTCCCATTTCTGACTTGTGGGTGTTAAATAGCCAGATATTGCTGTATTGCTTAGCACTACCATAGTCTGACCAGGGACATTTGTTATTAGGTAGCTGTGTTATACACAGTGATTCACTTCATTTTTGCATTGATGCATGCATTTTAGATATCATTTTATTAAAAGAGGTTCAAGACATTAAAATTACATTAAAATGTTTCTTACCACTTTGCAAGTCCCTTATGTTAATGATAGCAGTGAGAACCCTCAACTATTGCTCTTGTTGGGAGGACAGAGTCTTCAACATAGCCTTCATTTTTTGTCTGTGAGTATTAGTCACTTAAAGGTTTGTGACATAATTATGTATTTGTCATCAGGGTAGGCTGCATGTTAAGACAGTAGAAGGGACATTTCTCAGACCTCTGGTGTTTGTCTTGAAACTTTTGATACAAGGTGTGAAACATTCACACGTTTGCAGAAAGCTTACAGTTTTATTTGACTCTTCACTAGATATTTGGGTTCATAGTTCACCAGAAACTTCCAACTTATTACTCATTTACTTCCATGCTTCTCTGCCTGTTGGCTAAGTTAGAAAGGAATCCCGCACAGAAAAACAAAGCTCCCAGGGGAACAGAACAATAAAAGCAACAGTTCAAACATGCAATTTCAATAAATGATGCTTAAATATCTATTATTATCATCTCAATTTATAAAATGTTTAATTATTATTAGGTCTCCAGTTTTTAGTCCCTTTATCTTACTTAACTCTTAAGGAGTTGCGACATCCAGAGAACATATGATCTTGTAGGCACTTTAATTGCAGCTGTGATCAGCAGTGCATGATGAAAAAGGTGAAAAAAATTTGTTACGTTTTAGTGAGTTGACAACTTATTTTAGAAAAAAAAAACTTCCTTAACATAATTGAGTATTTTGAATATGTTTTGTCCCCACTCAACAACAGAAAACATTAAGTGTGTGCAACATGTGGAAGTGGTTTTCAACTACACATCCTCTGAAAGCGACGTAAGAAATGCCCAGACTTGCCAGACCGCACCTACCACAAGATGGCAGAGAGAAAGGAGAGGGGCTTGTGTCTTATTATGGTTACCTTACTTTGCAAGGTACTAGTTATACAATGTTTTATTCATTACAGCTACTAATTATAACAGCACACTGTTATCGTTTTCACACAGCTGAAAATAAGTTGTTCCAAGATGGACCAAACAGACCTCAAAGCTGCATCCGGTGGAGAAATATATATTTTAAGATAAGCATTAGCATAACACACAGCAACCACCACTGCATCAAACACTGGAGAAGCGAGGGAAATGTCCAGAGACAACCTGCGGGCTGTGTCGCTGTTGAAAATACAGGATTCTGCCACCGCGTCAGCTGCTGGGACCCAGAAATGTCATTCCCAGGCATCATCACACTGTTTTACGTTATATTGCAAGCAAAACAATTTCAGGGTTCACACACCACCCAAGCCATAGTGGCTGTATAATTTTTGCAAGCAATAGTCTCCTGTTGTGCATTTTATTTGTCACAATCAGAAAGTCAACATTTTATTGCAGTGTTTGAAATTATTGACCTTTTCAGGTAATTGCTGCATTTTTATCATTAAAATGCTGCAACTGCAATATTATTGAGTACTTGTATCAGTACTCAGTATCAGCAGGTACTCTAATGTAAGCACACAGTATTGTAGTATTGTAATCATGTAGCAAACATGTTTACTACTTAAAATTGGGATTTGTTAGGCTTCTATGTAAATAACGTTGTCATGTTCCGACCTTAATATGTGAAGTGCCTTGAGATGACTCTGTTGTAATTTGGCGCTATATAAATACAAGTGAAATAAACTGAAGAATGGACTGCATTTATACCGGGCTTTACAAGTCTCTACAGTTGGCCCGTTTTTCCCCACCATTCACATACAATTAACAGTGAGCTACCTAACAAGGCACTGGCAATAGAGGGGTCAATGTTAGAACACTTTGACATGAGAAGATAAGGAACTGATGTACTGTCAGCACCCTGTGAGTACCTGCTCTACTTACTGATCCACAGACACCCTACATAACAAAACAAAAAGAGTAAAAATAATATAATAATGCTAACAATGCCTAGATATTGGATAAAATATATTTTGGATGCCAATTAAAATTAAGGAAGTTACTGGTTCTGCACAATGAGTCTTATTACATAATTGCAAAAAGCTTTTTTTCCATGTACGGATTGACTCTACTGAGAATATCATTATTGTGTATTTCAAACCAAATACGTTTTACATCAGTTATTCTATCACAATCCCAATATTGTCTACAATCGCAATATGACTTATTTGCCAAAATGTTCAGCCCCAGATTTTATAATTTAATTGTTTTGCTAATTTTACTACTCCATTACCTACTTTATTGCGTACATTGTAACACCACATTGTTTACTTTCAGTTCGCCAGCATGACACACAGCTCACACCCAGTCTTTCATCACAGCAGCTGCATCTTTTGTATGTTGTTCATCATGTGAGAGGACTCAAAGAAAAGCAGTGATCACGTCTAAGGCCTGGTCCTTAAGTACATCACACAGACAAATAAACATGTAGTATAATCTAGGAAGCACTGATTGAAGTACACTGCTCAGAAAAAATATGGGAACAATCAGTCATTACAGTACAAGTCCAAGTCAGTTGAACTTCAAGGATATCTGCCCATTCACAAGTGATTCTGAATGATTGCTCACTTGCTGTGGTGTACATTAAAGTGACAACAGGCGCAATGGAGAGACAAAAGCAAGACAACCTCCAAGAGGGAACAGTTTTACATGTGGTGGCTACAGACAACTGCTCTCTTTTCATCCTTCCTGGCTGATTGTCAAGATTAGTGTCCTTGTCACTCCTGGTTGCATGAGGTAGAACCTGAAGCCCAGTCAGGTTGCACAGAATGTTTACTGTGTCACCCAGTGCAGCCTCAAAAGCACTGTAAGATAGGTACAAAATGACATTCAACAGGCTACTGATGTGCACATTTCTGACCACACTGTCAGAAACAGACTCCATGAGGGTGGCATGAGGGCACAACGTCCTCTAGTACAACCTGTGCTCACAGCACAACACCAAGCAGCTTGATCTGCTGGTCCTCTGCTTCCTATACTGATGAAAGCGGGTTCACACCGAGTACATGCCACAGGCATGAAGGAGTCTGGAGATGCCATGGTGGACATGCTGTCTGTAACATGTCCATGTCACAGCCAGCAGCACTCTGACTGCTATAAAATCCTCAGAGTGACTGTCAGGCCTGGTGTAGAGGGGCCTAGGGGTCCTGCTGGTACAGAACAATGGTAGGCCAGAGCACTTTCTGGACAACCACCCTACATTAGCTGATGATTTTTGTTTCCATTGACTGTTATTTTATTGTGAGCAAATTATAACAAGCATAATAGTAAAGTTTTTCAACTTGAATAATTCAAGATCAAGATCCGATCTGCAATTTTCTTGAGCAGTGTAAATATTCACATAAATCAATGTTAAATCCAATTTAGAATTGGTATCATGCAAACGACATTGTGTTGGCAAATGATTACATTTTGTTATGTTTTAATTACATGCCACTGGATGTTTGAGTGTTGGTCTTTGTGATAATGCAGCATTTATCTATCTGAGTAAAAAAATACTGAGACCAGAAAATGATAAGAGAATTTTTTGAATTTCTCCAGTAAGGCATAGAGCGGCATTAAATGTAATTTCCTTTTTTTATCTTGACAGGCTGAAAATTTCTTACAGCAACCCACCACAAAAATTTATTTTGTGATGCTAATGGCAGCTCTGTTGTTTAATAAAATGAAAGCGTAAAAAAGCATTTTTATGAAGGGGCTTCTTTTATCATCACTGAGGAGCTAAGGCTCATTATTATCACAGCATTATTTGTTGCCGTCATTCCCCTGCTTTGCCTGCTTAAGGCAGGAGCTGTAAAGAAGAGCTATGGTCTCTAAAGGGAGAGATATACAGCAAGCAGGACTTCACATGACAAATGAGACGCTTGGCCCACACTTATTTATTGCTACTTAAAGCTGTCAGTTGGAGATGATAAAGGGTGACCGCTTGATTAGAAAGTGTTAGATTGGTCCAGTCCTGCTGACCCGTGACAGGAACAGATGAGCAGGGGAAAGGTGGTGATGGTAGTGGTAAAACTTTTTTTCCTTGACAGAGTCACTGGTTCGGAATTTTGTCAGAAAAAAGATGGCTGAAGATGGATGTCAAGTTGTCTTGAGGTGTGCCTGTGTCCCTGTGTCATTCATTCTTTTTCAATCTAACATAGTGTACATTGTGATGATTGAAAGGTGCTGAATTTTGTCATACATCTATTGTCATAGTCAAGTTAAATGATTCTGTGGTAAAACAAAAATTGCAAGATGAAAGTTAACATAGATCATAATGGGGGTGGCTGCAGCTCTTCTGGGTGATAAATGAAAAAATTGATCAGAAAAAGAAATCAATTTGCAATCACCTTCATTATTATACCATGACCTTTACTTCGACATTTCAAATGTGGTCTCTAAAGCATATAGTTGGTGGGGGGTCAAGTTGGCAGTAGTGCAATTTACCAGGTCACTTTTCCTTTCCCTTTCATTAAGTCTGTCAAAAACTATTATAAAATAATTAGCGATGAATTAAACAACCAAATGTACTATTTGTAATTTTTATTCAACAGCCTCGTGTTGTTTCTTTTTGTATACATACATGTGACTTAAATTTACAATGACATGATGTGATGATATGATGCATACTGCAGTAGCAACAATACAGATCATCTAATAGAGCTTTTAGATGTTCAACTTATGGTGTCACAATATCAGATGGTTTCTGCCATGTTCTGTATTAAGTGGGTCTTCTGCTGCAATGCAGTTGAGCAGTTTTTCGAAGACTGATAGGCACTCTCATCCCCCTTTTTTCTAAATTGCAGCTGCCGTGCCATCTTGTTAAGTGGATGTGTAAGTATCATAGTCTCTCTGAAGCGCGTTCTGTTGATGGACCTGAGACATGGAGCCACAGATACCTCACATTACCAGCAACAATAATCACAGTTTGATCACAACTCAAACTTTTAATGCTCAGAACTATTAAAAAAATATTTAATTCTGCTTTTGCTTATTGTTGTTGTGGAAAAAACACTACAATCTTGGTTCCGGAGGTATATACAGAATCTGCAGACTGACCTCAAGTTTTCCCTTCAGATGACTAACAGGTCTAAAGAAGTTGTTGCCTTTCATAAGTTTTAAGAACAGTTATATCATCATTAGTGACTGATGAAGTTATATCATCATTAGAGGCATGTGAATGTGTTATCTGAATGAATACATTATATATTAATTCATATTAATTTATAAAATGGCCAAATTTTATAATAATGTATATATTTTTGATGATTTTGTGATACATAGGCAAGACACCTTAGCAGTTTTCAATAACACCACTAAAAAGAAGTTAGTCATTTTAGAAAATTAATCTTTGCTCTCTGACAATGACAATGACATGATGGACTGAACAAGAAAGTGGTGGGGGTATGACTGAACCATTAACACAGGTTGCCTTTGTAGACAGATGTGACTGGATTACCATTAATAACCTGCTCCTCTGGAGAGTCTCAGCAAGACCATGTTCAGGTATGCACTACTTTTACCAGTGGTAAAAAAAAGTAAAAAAGTTAAACATAAAAAATTAAAATAATATTCAATAAAACAAAAAAATATACAACAGGGTTTATGATAATCAGCATCTAAAAGGTATATCTTAAGATATGCTGTTGTTACCTAGTGCTGCAATAAATCATTTTTAGTTCATTATTGTAAAATAATGTATAAATAAGAAATGGTGGTTTATAAAGTGCATTTTTCCGTGAGCCATCAACTGTCTTGTTATGTCTGACAAACAGCCCAAAAGATCTTGGCCACCAAATATTCACATGTCAGATGCTGAAGATGTGAATATTAGCATTTGGACTATTATAACTCTATGACCAAAAAAACAACATTGTAAAATGTAGCTTGTTCTTGGTCAGGACTCTTTTTTTCAGAGCTGTTTACACAGAAAATAAAAACACCAAATTAGATTTGAAAGTTATGATCACTCTGGGTCATAAATACAGTGCAGACATCTCATAGAGATCCAGAGACAGATGAGAGAGTGAGGTTTAAAATTAACACAACGGGCAACACCTCTCCACAGATACTTGCTAACTGCTGCAAACAGGAGAAAATAAATTCTGATTTTATTTTAGATGCCCAGTTTGGAGCTTGCTCCCTCAGAAAGACATGGACAGTACTACAGTACTACTACATGGACAGTGTTTTTCCAACAAGAAGCAATAAAGACGTGGGTGAGCCAATGGGGGCCAGCTGTCTCAGAGCACAATTACTCTTTGATGTGACACAGGTACATGCTTTGCGATGACAAATCACCCCAACGGTGACAGATTTGGAAGAAACTGTGTTTAGAACTTCATACAACTGGTAACATATGTACAAAATTGTTGCCCCCTTCATTATTTATTTCTTGACTTCATGAGTGTCTGATTAGTTCTTCATACATTTTAATAGCTTTCAATGTTTACTGACCCTCAAAGGCAGGTTTTTGATGGATTCAACGCAATAATGTGTGATAGTAATGCATGTCCTAGGTGGTTTTAGGCCATTTATGTACAGTTGCTTGCTGGGTCAGAATCTAAGAATGACTTGCATTCCTTCCAGAGCCATTTTCCACTTCATCTCTCCAAGATATTCTTGCTGTATCATCATATAGTACATTTCTCATATTCAGCAAAAATGAAGAAGCTATTCATCGGATGGAAAATATCTTGAAAAGCAAAGAAATTTACTGAATTTAATACTGGTTCTTTTTACAATGTACTTTTCTTGCAGTGGCCCAGCTCAATTTATTTTCAGTTTCACCAGCTGAAGTAAAATGAAATAAATACTCAAGAAATAAAATAGGTTCTACCACAACCCACTGATAATAAAAACTCATGTAATAAATAAAAACTCATGTAATAAAAATATGGACTTTACTGTGCATATACTGTCCATGTATTATACTGTACTATACTACTCAATAACTATACAAAAATTTTTAAAGACAAGCTTAAGTTGTGAAAATTAACACAAATTGATTTCCATTTCACACTCTTTACAGGACGTTTATATGTCACCATGAATGCAACTAAAGGAAGTCTACTGCCATCTTGTGGAACGTAAAGAGAAAGAACACCAGACAGACATTTCAACAAGATGGAAGATGTCAGGTGATAGCAGTAAGGTACTGTTGGTAATTGAACAAAGTGCTTTGAAGACATTAGTTGCAAACGGTGTAAAAAATAAAAAAATAAAAATAATAATAATAATAATAAAAACTTGCCACTAAGACTAGACTTTTAGTCATCACAAGGTATGTAACACGTCACAATTTCGGAAGGGTAAAAAAAAATTCGGCCGAACAAAACTTTAAAATCCTAAATGATAAAAACAACTGAATTAAAACAGGGGAGTTGTGTCCCTTCAAATGCTTAAATCAATACAACATTACCTATTTGTGTATTCTGCCTCAGCCTATAATTATAGGTCTACACATAGATTGTGCATGGAGGCAGGTGTACAAGACTTTAATAGGTTATTTTTGTTGCATGTTCAACTTGAAGAATGTAATTTGTGTAGAGGCAGCTGCAGACGATGAAAAAGATTAGTGTCTAGTGACTCAACTGTGTGGTGAGACTACAAGCTCAGTATGGTATCTGAAGATTGTGCCATGGTTATGTCAATCTCAGGCTTTTTGATATTACTATGGCATGGTGTTAATCCTAACTGAATGAAGGGTAAAGCCACCTCTTAGATGCATCTTTAAAATTTTAACATTTCAGGTGTGTATAAGGAGTTTCTTGCCACAGGAAACAGTACAGAGTGCCATTTAGTATAAGTTCTCAGGTACACCGTATGTACTGATTTGTTGCGACTGGCAAGCTCTCTTCAGGATGTATCAAGGAGCACACAGGCAACAGAGTTTAAACATTTAAAGCACACAGATTATTTGTGAGAGAGGAGAATTAATCATGTTTGGAGCCTCTGGAGCTGGGTGTAATGAGGATGGAGATGGGCCACCAGGAAGATGTGATGAGGGATTTAGGATGCAATTCATGGCAGGGAGTTACGCTATATAAGAAATAGAGGCCTTTTATTTCTCACGTCTCATGATCTTGCACATTAACAAGTTATCTTACTCTCAGTTTGAATGTCATGAATACCGTACATGACTGGACCAAAATCAAAAGGAAAAAAACATGAGTCTAGTTTGTTGTGTGTTGCAGTTAAGCCTTTATATTTAGCTCTTTGGCATCTATTGACCACCAATGTATATGATCTGGTTATCAGTTAAATAATAATACCAAATAATAAAGATCTTAAGCTAAATTGGAAGTGTAGGTTATTGTGTATTTAAGGTAATTTCATTTCAATGATGTAAAAGAAAGTGCTGCCCTTTATAGACAAAGATGCTTCAGACTAGGAAGAATTTAGGTTGAGGTATAGTAACTGAGTAAGAGACTAAATCATACAACCGCAATTCCAAAAAATTTGGGACACGGTGTAACATTCGATGGCAGCAGCACGTCTCAAAAAATTTTGGACAGCTGGAACAACAATTTGTACTAAACTAATTATACTAATTAGGTTAACTGGCAACAGGTCAGTAACATGATTAGGTATAAAAAGAGCATCTTAATTATGTTGGTTAAAGGTCTGTTGTGGAAAAGAAAAAGCCATACACTCAATGGCCACTTTATTATGTACTATCTAATACAATCCAATATATAAGCTCTGCCATGAATTCTACTTTAACAAGGTTATAATTTCTCAGTGTCTACCTTGAAACTGCGTTTTGTAGTGCATTGTATTATTATTAACTGGAGTACATTATATTAAGAGGTGTCTTTACTGTTTTGGACCCGTCATTGATGTAAATAGGGAGGCCAAAACAGTACAACGACCTTTCAATAGAATGCTGTCCAGTAAGACTCCATCACCCACTATGACCTCTATATTAAACATACAGTAGAATTATATCCTTATGACAGTTTGAACAAAAAAAAAACTGACAAATTATAACCCTGTAAAAGCACAATTATTGGCAGAGCTACTGTGTTAGATCACATTAGATTGTACAGGTGTACCTAATAAAGTGGCCTGTGATGTATATGAACAAGAACACTGCTGTCTTCTCTGGGCCAAAACCCATTTTAAATGGTCTGTGACAAAATGGAAAACTGTTCTGTGGTCAGAAGAATTCTTCCAGCTTGTTACCAGTACTCAGTTCAAAAGCCTGCATCTCTGACAATATGGGGATGCATTGGTGAATATGTAATGGTCAGGTTGCACACCTGGAAAGTCACCATGAGTGCTGAAAAATATATCCAGGTTTTGCATCTGCTCCGATCCAATGTAAACGTCATCTTGCACATTTCAGCAGGGCAATGCTAAACCAAATACTGCATCTATGACAATAGCATGGCTTTAACATAGAAGAGTCAAGATGAACTGAACTGACCGTTTGCAGACTGTTCACCAGGAGGATGGAAAGTTAACGCTGGCAAACCTAATGTTTTTTTTGTTTGTTTTTTGTTTCCAATGAAGAATATGACAATAAATGTTTGGGCACTAGATTGAATATAACATAAAACAATAGTTGCTCTATTTAAATTTAATTGAAAACATTTTTATATTTAAGGGTCTCTTTGCTCGTGAGTACAGCCATACTGTCCATGTATCTGGTGTATGCTGAGAAATCCTCATACCCCTTCATTTGAAGTGTGGTCCTGCAAAATCTTTAGTTTTAAGGGCTATGTGGCCCTCTGCCTTAGCACTACCGCTCAATCCAAAAGAGAACTAGGACACCCCTCCCCCTCACCTAAATGTGCAAAACCGAGGGGAAGGACTAAGTGGGAGAAATGGGATTGGGCCTTTGTGCTAAGGTGAGCTAGCCAGCTGATGATCTGTGCCTACATAGTAGCACATTAGCACAGCAACATCAACAACATTGGTCCTGCATGTATTCACAAAGGAGGCACTTGGGTAAAATACAGTGTAGGTCACTTGTGTTTTGGAAGCACTCAGAGCCCAGTTACTTGAATGTTAGTACACTTTGGGTCATGTTTACGCAAATATAGCGTCAGTGTTAGGTGAACCAACACAGGGGCTGTGTTGACAGGTAGATTGCTTAAAATAGGCTGCATCTTTTGTGCGTCTCAAAAATGCATCTGACATTCTTGCAGTGCAGGCAGCATTATAAATTCTGTATTTTCAACAGGAACGAAATAAAATGAGTATTTCCCGTTTTCCACCGAGTGCAGCTTTGAGGCATGTTTAGTTTGTCTCCAAAGGAATCCCTAATCCCTGCATTTTAGCAAGTCATATTTAAGTTACCGCAATATAGAGAGTTTGAAACATCAAAACAATAAAAATTGCACACAAACAACACTACACTGAAGCTTTATGCCAATATACAATACAGTACAGTAAACTATTGTGTTCCCGGTCAGATTCTCATGTGCACTTCCAAGTATCGTGGTGATGCAATAAAAGTATCTGGGCTGACCTGGTCATTTCCTAGGCCAATAGGGAGTGGGCCTTCAGTGCAGGTCATATTTGTAGATTCATTGCGGGCTGCCGTGTTGTTTTTTTTGTTGGTTTGTGTAGCCAATCAGATACAGCATTTCCCCTACCGCCAACGGTACCCCCGCCCTGCCTAGAAGTTTTTATTTTCAATTTTATTTTTATATAACACTAGATCAGCAGTGATTTAAGATTACCTTCCTACAGAACAGGTCTATACCTTGTTCTTTTATTAACCAAACTAAATAGCCGGATGTTATTTATCGTATTTACATGACGGCATTTAATTTATCCTCCGTTCTCTGTATCGCGCACAGCTGCGTTCCCCCATGCGCGCGTGCACACACTTTTACACTCTTGTACAACAAAACTGTAAATTTTCTTACATTTTATGAGAAACGTAAAAACAAATGTATGACGTTTTCTGTTCACATGATAACGCAAATACATACAATCCCCAAGCAGCAACTAATTCTATAATAGATTCCATGTTACATTCAGTACAAGTTTACTAGTTACCACACAGTTGGACTATAATCTTCATTTTAATGCTCAGGGGATATCCAACATCCTATATTGGGGAGTATTCTAGAAATCCAGCCGTATTGTTTTCATCATTACTCACTTATAACTTTACTTGACTGAGTATTTATATATTCATTCATTTGTTCACTCATAATTATTTTATTTTTCCATGTCTGTCCTGCTCAAACTAATAAAGAACAAGCCAGAGGGAAAATGCCTGACCAACAACAACCCAGTGGGTGCTGGACAAACCAATGAGGACCAAAATGAGCGGTGCATTGCGTGCAGGAGAAACACACCATGGATATTTCAGAATTGTGTTGTGTGACAGCATGGGCTAGAACTTTGTCTGTTACAATCACTGAATATACAGAAAACACTTCAAGACAAGGCAAAACTCTTGATAACAGTTTCAAGTTTTCCAGAGGAAAAAAAAAAAAAAAAAACTCATTTTAGTTTTTGGTTTGTGTGAGTCTCATCTTCATGCAGTTAGTTTTATTATACTTTGTAGTAAAGTTAAATTGACAAATTAAATGTAGAGTTGAAAAAAAATGAAATGCAGCACGTTGAAGAATAATGTATACAAATTTTGTACTACAACAAAGTCTTTTAGTCTTCGGTCTTAAAAGGTCAAAATTTACTATTTGCATTGATTTAACTTTAGTTGTAATTTGGTACTATATAAACAAGCTGAATTAAATAGCAATATGAATTAATGAATCAGTGACACGCTGAAGACATCTCTAGTGAATTACAAATTCAGACTAGGATTAAAAACTTAAGTCTTCTAATTGCTGCATTATTCTTTTTTAAGCCATTATAAACTGTGTATTAGTGTCCTGATTTCTGCTGCACACACTGTCCAAATCAAAGGTGCATTTAACCAGACACCCTTGTTAGTACTATGATCAAAAATAGCTTTTGTTACTTGGCAAAGATGCCTTGGATGCTCCGGGCTGAAGTCCAGAACACAGAGCTCACATTTTATCAAATACTTTCTTACAAATTGCCTAAAAATGGAAAATTTGTATGGCATCACCTATTTTGGGCAGATGTCAGTAAAACCAATTAGTGCCTCAATCACAGCATATTCATTGCTTTGTCCTACACGTACCATGATTTATAGGCATTGATGGATCATCAGCACTGCAGAATGAGAGCTTATCTACCAAATGTTTACTCATGGGATAAACCAGATGTAAGCATGAAAGATTTTCCGTGTAATCTAGAGTTACCTAAACTCGTTAGAATTAACTGAGGTATTGCAGGATCCCATAACTCACAAAGACCTTTATTTTGCTCAGAATCATATATATATGTAAATAATTAGGGCTTACAATACCACCTTACTACTAACTTTGAAGTCTTTAAAGCCGAAGTCATCTGATTCACCAGCAGGCGTGAAAGCATAGCACTCAAATATGATGACTTTCCTTAATCATTGCGTTTCAGACAATCTCTTGGGGTCTGTTTATCGTATGTATATATTTCGTTGACATTGAAAATATGATTAATTGGTTAGAATTAGTGTCTTGATCAGTCAGTGGCAGCACCTTATAGGCGTCTCCAGTAGAGCCAGTGAAAGTCACAACACAGCATTCCTTCTGGCAATAAAGGGCAGAGGATCAGGATCAGGATGCAATTGTTGTGAAAGAGCTACATTATAAAATCTCTGTTACTGTGGTAACATTGAGCAATGCAGAAAAGATGACAATGGTAGATCCACCCAGCTATAACAGCCTCAATGCATCTCTCCGTCCACACACACATTTTGGGCTACTTACAATCATTGGAAAATCTGACGCTGGGATGATGCACACCAGAGTTTGCATTAACCAAGAATTGTCAATTCTGTCATTGACAGAATTTTTTTTAACAAAACACTCAGGGTAATCAACCAGAACTTTAAGTAATTCATTCTGCTGTCGAGTTGGTGTCAAGTGTGTATATTTATTATCTTTGTCCAGTCTTGTGCAGGACCTCGTTTACTAGCAGGTTTTAGCCATTGCATTAATTTCAATCATATAGGGAGACGCACAGATCTTTTTAGTTTTGCGCACAGAGCAGTCCACATAAAAAAAAATGCAGACACCAAACTCAATGCATTATTTGAGCGAAAGTGGAGGGGCATATAAACTGACGCCTCCTGTCCAAAATCTGCCCACTCACGCTCCACTCATGTTCTGCCACCAGAGCGCACTGTCTGTTGCTTAGTTCACCTATATGGACAAGTCAGCACTGATAATACTTTATGGGCTGTGCAAACTTGACAGGGCGTAGCACACAGCAGAAGAGCATATAGTGAAGCAGGTAGACTGAGGGCTAGTCAGAGTACAGTGGCTTGATTGAAGTGTCACATTCAGATTCTGAAGCTTTTCCTTTCAGTTGCTAGTTTATGCTTCACATAATGTAGTAAGGCATTGTACCATAAAGAAAAAAACAAAAAACAAAAAAAAACACTGTAGTAGGCCACCTATGTAAGCCGTAGTTACACGCTAAACCCAGAATTGACGTTGTAACATCATGAGGAATATAGGACGCAAATGTTGATGATGTATTAGTCCATGAATAACTTGCATTATATATTTGTGTGATTTTTATTTATTTTACCAACATTAGAATATTTTTGGCGACACCTCTGATGAATCCAGACAGTACCCCCATTTGAACAGTCTTTGTGGCTGAAGCTCTATGGCCGACAGTGAAAGCTCTTCACAGTCACTTCTTTTCCTCTTGCCACCTTAATCTAAAATCAGAATAATCTGGTCCAGCTCAGTGTTTAAATACATGTCACAGAGCATAACTGGATGTTAATTGCTCATGAACATGTACAGTTAGGCCCCGGGGTATCTGACCAGTGACAGATTGTGACTTTAAAGACCACCATAATGACATTGACAATGGCTGACAATTGATAAAAATGTAGACTTCCAGTTTTATTTGAAGAAGTTTCACAAAAACATGCCACTTACCATTTAGGAATTACACCTATTCTGAGATGAATTCTACAATGTTCAGGGGTTTAAAAGAATGTGCTGTGGAGTTTGAAACTGATCAACTTTAAGAGTTTATTTATCATTTTAAGGTATCACTGCTAAAAATGACTCATGTTTGGATAAGTTATTTGAAATTTTTTGCAGTTGAAGCAATTAAAGATATAATTTAAAATATGTTTTACCTTTGCCTAAAAGTGACTGACAAGGCCTAAACTGATGTAGTGCTGAGGTTTCCCTCAGAAGAGCAATCCACAGTACACAGGCAAGCCAGGCTGTCTTGTTAGCACCTCAGCGGTGGCTTACTGTGGTTCTCCATGACTGGAATGAAAGCTATGCAGCATGACATTTCATCAATATAAGGAGGGCAGGCTGAGGGGGTTTAATTCCTAATCCAGCTGGTTTATGTGAGCTCAGGCCTGCTCAACAACCTATTGAGACACACTGCGGGTACTGCATGTGGAAGGACAAGCATGACAGGACACTGGCACCATTTGGATCTAGTGCCAGTAGATCCTCCGGCTGTTCTGTTGAGACAGCTATGTGATGTGTTGGAAGTCTGTATTTCCACTTATTTTATCCAAAAGCAGTTCCTATATTATTTACTTATTTATTAGTAGTTATGTGTGTTGTCACATGAGTTATATGATACCCCTTTGGGAGTTAATAACAGGTCCCCTGGGTCTTCGGAATGTGTTTTTCATGCTGAAAACCCTTGCAGAACCTGGTTTCTGCCCTGGCTGAAATTTTAAGCTCAGAGCCTAAATGGAAACAACTGGTTTTGAGCTGCACTCCCCCTCCCCTCCCGTCCTCTTTGCTGATTTGCTCCTCCCACGTAAGGGGACCCCACGTGGGGTTGAGTGAAGTGTTAAAAGAACAGGGTACAGTGTCTGTCTATAGACTGCTAAGAACACAGAAAAAACAGCATATAGGTGTAGTACTCAACCATACTGGTTTCACTGAGACACATAACCGCTTTTCCTTGTCTCCTCTGCTCACAGAGAGCACAGACACAGCAGCAGAGTAACAGACAGGCTGTGCTTTATTCTATCAAGGTATTGTAATTATGCTGTGCTGATTTTGCATAACAATGCGATTTTAAAAATCTAGTCTAATAAACCCATAAACAAAGACTTCATAAGTTTAACACCATGTCTCTAAGCAATCCTGAACTTCTGCAAACTGATCATCACTCCAATGAACACACACACACACAACCCAATAAAAAGAGAAAACACTCACAGCTTGAAACACTGAACTAGACCCAGGTTTAGGTCAGACAGAATCTGTCCACCTTTAAGATCCGCTGTTGAAGTGGTGGACATTGATTAGCCAGAGCCAGTGGAGGGAGTATGACACTCTCCCTCTTTTACACAATATGACCCTTTTAAAATATGGTGTTGAAAATAATACTAATCCAGGATAGTCAAATTCTAGTTTAAGGTAATACAGCTGGTGAGCTGGTGATATGGCAACAGAGAAAAGTCTGTGTTGTTAGCTAAATCAAAATGTCTCAGCCTTGTATTTTGCCTTTGATTTTAATGATTTAGATTCTAACATAATCCAGCCTAATAAACTCATAAAAAATAGCTTTAAAAGTTTCACACCAAGTCTCTAAGCAACAATTTCTTCTACAAACCGTTAACTTGACAGGGTAGTGCAACTGGTGGTGTTTCTCCAGAGAGGCTAATGCTATTCTTGCTGGCTAATGTAACTGGACATAGCTGCTCCATGTTTCTCCACCGACACAGTTTTGGTCCATTCTCTGCACCATGTCATAACCCACAGGGGAGAGTATCAGCAGCAAAGCAGCTTGTTGTGGTCCTGACGTCGTTGAAGA
>OMLM01020831.1:4448-21663 GCA_900302695.1 Helostoma temminkii | reverse complement strand
TACTGCTAATGTTATTAATATTAATAAATGGATTCTAAGAGTGTCTTACACGGACCCTATCTATTTCTGTATCCAAGCGTCTGCATCAGCTGGAAAGTATTATGATGATGACGATGTGGAGATATCTACAGCTCGTGTATCACCAAAGGACAGATGCTTCTAGTTAATAAGATTGTTCAGAGGTTGATAAGCCCACTGATGAAAGACATCACCTTTTCAGTCTCCAGGGTCTTGTTGTCAAAGATGAAGGAAATGCAGCTCCGCACCACCTCCAGTCTGCGAGCACTGTTAAACACAGAGCCACTCTTACCCATAATGGATACTGGAAGACAGAAATGACAAGAGAAGAATCGCTGCAGGTTACAACTATGGCTACTTCAAACATGGGGCCATTTTCACAAGTGAAAGAGACATTTTGCAGATATCAGTTTTAAGATCTATCACTGTGGAGAGGATTTAACATCAACAAAGCACTGCAGGTATGTAAATGTGTTTAGTTAATGTTCGCACCACCACAGCAGGATAGTAAGTACTGTATATTATAGATCATACCGACAGGTGGTCCGCCAGGCACAACACACTTCTTCTCAGGTCGTGTAGAAGCAGCTGTGCTACTGTGTTTTGCCACACCCTCCTGCATCATCTTCTCCACCTTCTCATCATCAAGCAGTGGGAAAGGAACCTGGTGCACACGCAGGTGGGATCCCTCTGATGGCCGAGGCACCTTCTGGAATGCCATGTGGGGGTTTGGATTCTCCTACCGTACACCCACCAGGAGACATGTATTAATAGGATAGATGGCTGCATATGCAGTGGATGTACAGTAAAACATAGGTATATCATGCTGAAATGTGGTATGTATGTATAATACAACAAGGTATGGTACAACAACAATATACAGATATAATAAGATGTAATTGTTTGCGTGACTTACATTTCTGTACAGCTGCTCAGAAAGTTCCCTGATGTGCTTCTGCAGTTTGGCAGTGCTGACGTCTTCTTCCTTAAAGCTGTCAATGTCTAAGGCCACCAGCTGCCATATACACAACCAACAAACACACAAACAAAAAAACAACAAAAGAGTTTCACTGATGAAAAGCATTCCTGCAGAACAGTCCCAGCTGACTGAGTATCAATCAACCAGTGCGCATAAAAAATTGTTCCTTAGACACTTTATTGAAAAGAAATAAAAGAAAGAAAATGTATGACCTTTCCCATTTAAAACTAAAAAGTGAAATGAAGGGGGATAAAGTTCAGCTGTAAGTGGAGCATCACATTACAATACCTCATCAAAGAGATCACATGCTCGGTAAGGCGGACCTCTCTCTGAGACAAAGCCAGCGAAGGCCATGCCATCCAAAACCTTGGTCAGGAAATCATTCTCAATGAGGCCTCGCTGGCCCAGGAAGGCAGTCTGGATAATGTCAGAATTAGAGCGGTTACAATCCCACACTGCTGGGAGGAATGTAATCTGGTTCATATGGATATACTCTAGACTGAAAAACAAGCAAAGTGATCACAGCCATTTATAGAATAAGATTACAAAATCTTTAAAAATATCTCTGCAAGGGGGCCTGAGACAAGCATCTTTTATTGTTGAAATCATGGATAAGTTCTTCAGCATGTACAAAAAAGCAAAAATAAATCTAGTTATAAGTGACTACATGCAAATGAATCCAATTTACTTTACACATAATTATTTGTGCTTGTGGGCAGAAGAGATAAAACACAGTTCACTCAAGCCTTCCCCTCTCAGCTATTCCAGGCGACTAAGCAGAGCGTTTGTTTATAATGCGATCCATGTGGGGTACTTTGAGGATGATGTGCTGAGGGGTTACCACGGAGACACCACAGACACGAACAAACAAAAGCCCCAGCACAAAACAAAAATGTAAACTTAATACGTTTCATATGGCCCATTGCCGGGCCTTGCCCAAGGTTACGGGATTATTGTGTCCGAAGTTTGCATAAACAAAAGAACAGCATCATGGAGCCTCTACAACACATTTAAAAGAAATGCATATTAACACATACACACACTCACACTACACAGATCTTAAAATGTCATTCCTCCATACACCTGACTCTGGTTAGAACATTCTTGGCAGATTAAAAAAAAGCAATGTGTTTGCAGATGCTGAAGCAGTTTAAACAAAGGATGCATATTGGAAAATAAGATTTTTTGCAATGTTTGAATTTCAACAGTGGGAATTTCAATGTGTCGTTATGTTACCTTGTGAAAATGAATAACAGGTTCCGAATGGATGCGGATGAGCTGCAGGCAAGACCTGTAGCCCTGAAACAGTTGTGCAAAGAGCCGGAGGAAGACGGCTCTCACCTCCTTATCCTGGAAAACACACACGCACATGCACGCACACGCACGTGTGAGCACGCACACACCTCATCAAGAAGCTATGCCACAATTGCATTCTGATAAGTCAATTATGCAACAGACGTTGTTTGCTTTGAGAGTAATTGGTTACCGCCAGTTGGTTCCCTCACTCCAATGTTAACTTTTACGCGATAAGAGACTTTTCCTGATAAAGGAAAACTTGTTCTCCTCATGGGAGGAAATCACTCCTTAAAATGAGACATCCTGGGGATCATGAACTAAGGGAGGGCTTGTGATTGCGATGCTGACTTACCAATAATTTGAGGTTGGAGGGTGCAGTGCGTGGCGGAGGGAATGCATTGTCTGCTATCTCCAGATCAGGGTGCAAAACCTAAGAAAATGAATTTATCTTGAGATGGTTTATTTGTTTTCATTTGACACACATATTTTTATGTAGATCAAGGAGAACATTCCTTGTGCATGAGAAACCAGATAATACATCATGTAGAGTGACACTAAAGCAAAGTAAGAACATTCATTTGACATAAGACTACGAGAATAAAAACTAAACAAGTTATATCCTATGTGAGTGTTAATGTGTATGTGTCTGTGAAAGACAAACTAATACACATATACAGATTTTAACAAAACCAAACCTGCAAACTGACTGAAATGTGGTGGAGTGAACTCATTTATTGTTTACATTCAAACTCATGATGTGAATGTGGCTGAACCTGCATGTGTGAGTTTGTGCTTACCAAGGACAGAGCAGTTTGTGTCTGATTTAACAGAGGTTCAGGCAGCAGGGACAAGTGGATACACTCAGGAATCTTTATCGTTCCTCCATCCAGGTCAGCAATAATAACATCCAACTAGTGAACACACATAAAACACTCACAGGTCAGGTGGTGTGATTTCAGCTGGAGGGAGTACTGTGAGGTACAAAGCATATGCTTGGCGAAGTTCAGCCAAAACCAACTGAATCAACATCTAGTTGAAGGGCAGACTGCTTAAGCTTAATAGGTGGAAAAAAAAGCATCCTGAAACCAAACAGCTTGTGAAACTAAAACGAACATATCCTAAAATTAGAAAAATGAATCATCACTATGGACATGAAAATTAATTTGAGATGATTCCAATATTTGCAAATAATTTTCAGGTATCTGAAATCATAGGACAGTTTATGATGTTCAACTTCTGGATGCCAGTAAGAGATATTGCTGGATGTTGTGACACATTTCCACTTACCAAATCCTGGATTTCACCCTGGAACATGGAGTGCACGCCAATGATGAAGGGAGTGGGTGAGCTCAACACCTCCAGTAGCCGCGAAGGTAGAATAGGGATGTATGGGTAACTGAAGACGAGAGGACATTAACACTGAATATATAATATATTTTTATAAGACTATGAAGACAAATACATTACAATTAAAGGATTAGGGAACTGAGAAGCATATAGAAATATACTGTGACTGAAAGTAGACTTTCTGATATTATGAAATTGAAACTCAAATGAGGAAACCTACATTAACTGAACAGATGAAACCAAATACAGTGCTCTCAGATGATATTCAGATATTTTGCAATCACGTCATAGACAAAATTGTATATCATCATCAATTACTAGGAACCAGAGTGCTTTATGATAGAGTAATGTTACCTGCTGTTTTTTTTTGCTGACATCCCATTTTTAAAAACAAGCAAAAAATTATGAGTAGAGAGATGAGGAAAAAGAGAGCAAAATTTGTAACTATGGCCTTTTGTTTAGCGAGATGTATGTGAATGTGTCACCAAGAGTGGTGGGACATCTCAGGGCATCAGCGCCTTTAATTACATCTGGCAGCACCTCTTCACAAGACTCTCATGCAAAGTCATTCATCTCAGACAAAAAAAGTTGGATGAAATGCGACCCGACCGTTCAGACTGAGGTCTCATTGGAAAACATCAGATACACATTAGATTTAGGACCACATATGAAAGTGGCCCAGGTCAGATTTGAAAAAATCTGATTTTATGTCACTTGTGCTGTTCAGACTGCCATAAAAAAAATCTGATATTGGCAGAAAAATCCGATTTGGGCAATTTTTGCCTGCAGTGTGAGTGTAGACTACTTTCAGTACAACAGACTAATTTACCTCATAAATTCACACTACTTATCTAAAGCAGCCTTTTAGAACTAGAAGGATGTAATTTAACCCACGTAAGACGTGATGATACATAAATCTCATGACACTGATTTTATATTGCGCAGCTCCTCCTGTAACACAGAAACAGTGTTAAATATTACTACATATCGTTATTATATTAGGTTGTTTGTGCTGTCACTGCACAACAGGTGAGCCAATCAAGTAATGTCGTCATTAAAAACTCTGTGGGTCAGTTAGTAGACTGGTTTTCCCATGAACTACAGGACAAACTGATGCCCAGCTGCTGGACACATATTGTAATGTGTTTGTATTTAAACAGTGCCTTTCATGACAATTTTTTTACTAATCCACTAAAGCTGAATGCACTCAGGCTGTAACAAGCAGCCACTTGTAAAAATCTAATGCTGGTGGGAAAAATAATTCTTCTTAAATTCCCTGAAAAATTTAATTAAAAATTAATGCCTTAGTTACCAAAAATAAAGATAGTTAATTAATGTACAAGTGAAAGACACTTCTAGGAGAAGGGAATTCTGAAAATACATTTATTTATTTATTAGGTGCACAAGGTTATACAAACTAAAATTTTGCCATCTTAAATTGTGGGCAGCGCTCTTCATAGAAGTGGATGCACTGATGAATAAAGTTAATTATCTGCCAAATCACATACCGTGGAAGTCATATCACCAACAAAGGTGTTAGTGGAAAGTCATTTGGGAATCTGCTCCACCACAGAAGTCAAATACTTACTGACCTGTACTTAAGGGGAAACATTAGGGCTTCCAGGGCGCGACATGCCTCTTCGAGCCGCTGGTAACTGGTGGAGTGGAACAAAACCTTGTGCTCTGTCAGAACCGCACAAAACAGGCTTAGAACATTTTGGATTCCTGAAATAAGAAATCAATAGACAACAAAATAAATGTAACTGTCAGATTTATGAATAGTTATGAAAGATTTCAAAACTTAAAACAGATTAGAACAAATACTTCATTTTAGAGCTTAGTGCATACCCATAAAAGCTTCGGAATGAATTAATGCAATTTTTAAAATTTTATATTCTGTAGAAGCTTCTTCTGATTTTGGCAGTGGTATGCAGAACCACCAAACCAATAGTTTTATAGAGGGCTGTAGGCCTATTTACTGTATGGAATAGATAGTATGATGACAATCTAATCCATAAGTAGCCCTGAGCCCTAACTTTTATTTTGCAACTTGGTCTGCCAGTGTGGGATGAAATGCTGAATGACTCCAAAATCAGGGGATGCGATTAAAATCTGATTTTCAAACTGAAGTGCACTAACTTTGTCTTATAATAATGCATCACTGAGTCTACACAGTCTAACTGGCTCATTGAATAAATTATGCTACTACAGAGGGGCTCTTTGTCGCTGGTTAGCAAGCACTACCCTTTTGTTTTCCCATGTTATATGTTACATGTTAAAAGTTTTGGCAGCCCTTGACAAATAACCCAGTCTCTGCTTACACACCCTCTGGCAGATATCACAGACTTAACACACTTTTGTAGTCATCTAATAGTCTTTCCTTTCTTCTGTTTGGGATTTTCCTTCTCCCATTCTTCCTTACAAAATACTTGTAGTTCTGTGATATTCCCAAATGTGTGCACAGCTTTATAAGACGTACCCATAGATCAGAAGTCATTATTAGGCCAGAGGCCTGTGATGCCCATTCCAAAACCTACCATTTGCATCTCAGGGGTTAGTCCCAAGAGGACTGAGGTATTTTCAGAATCATCATCTTGTTGTAAAAACCATCCTCTTTTAAACCACACCTTCTCGCAGATGTTGTGATGTTCGCGTCCAGAGTTTGTTGGTATTTAGTGGCTTTTATTTTACCCTTCAACCTTTCAACGTTCCCTGTGCCACTGGCTGATACATCATCCCAAAGTATGATAGATCCACCCACATACATAATAGTTGGCAAGGCTAGGTATTATGTTAACTTCCAGAGCACTTGTTTTCAAATTGCATCCACAGGTTCCATAAACTACCACTGTTTAATTACATTTCACACTGTGGAAATTATTGCTATCTTGTTTTAGTATTTGTCTGTATTGTGGTCTTACGCAGCTGCTTAGTTTAGCTAATGGATGTTGTGTGTTTGCATTAGGTTCGATGAGTCAGAGTATTTACAAAGATTTGGAACTGGGACCAGACTTAGGGAAAATAAATACATCATGTATGTTACTTGTCAAGGGGTGCCCAAACTTTTGCATACAGCTGTATGTACTGAATGCTGTGCTAAAACTCGCAACATGGAAGAAATGGGGAAACAGTTTCAGAATTTCACTACAGTGTAATACAGTGCAATATCAATATTGTTCAGATTTGTTTAAAAGAGTTTTGGTTAATCTTCCCATCACAAAGATACTGTATAGTTGTGGTTCATTCGAAAATAAAAGGATGGAGTAGTTAATCACAACATAGGCAGAAATCACTTTATATAATCTACAGATTGGCCACTGCCGTTTAAAGCAACATAACCTACTGACTCACAGTGAGAAAATGTAACATTTCCACAACCGAACGGTAAAGTTTATACTAAGCGCTGACTAAAAACGAATGAGAAAACTCATCTCCGAAAAACAAAGGAAATTACACACTCATACGGTATAAATAATATTTCGAAATACCAATGTGACAATCAGGAAGAATTCTAAGTTTACAATTCCTGTTATTGTTTCCTATCGAGCAACTGACAGACCAATTCATCACACATTAGAGTGATAAGGACAGAGGAACAGAGGCAGACATATCCGTGCCACTGGGGGCGCTGAGTCTGGATGTTTGTCGGAGAATTTCAGTGATAAACAGGAAACATGAGTCTCAACAAAATTTGTGTTTTTAAGGTAAACAGGCTCATCAAACCAAATGCCTTCATATAATGGGTCTATTAAGAAGAACACTGAAGAGGCTGGCTGGTCAAGGGCTCATGATCACACCTCACGTTCAGGTGTTTACTTGTCTAATGGAAAAAGCTGCACATTTCCGTGCTCTAAATAAAAAGTGACAGAAACAGCACCGGACAACACAAGAGACAAAGGCAACAAACAACAAACAGTGGGCTGTTGATGACCGGTTCTATCTCACCCCAGAGGGATGCACTTCCTGTGTAGAGCGACATGTGTAGCACACATTCCTCTTTGGTGACTCGGCTGACCTGTGCTCACAGAAATTATGTGCCGACCTGCCTCTCTATACAGCTACTCGCCTGTCCTTATATGGACATAAGAATGACCTAATAAGAGGAAATGATGCATTTCTTGGTGACTGAGTTTAACTGACCAGCTGACTTATGATATTTACCTTCCTGTCAGCATGAAGAGAAATTAGTTTTAAGGGCGGGAGAATGATTAACTCCTCTACCGTCTGACTCTAGGCACTTTCACTCTATGAAAGCCACGAGGGCTTGCCACAGAATACATTTGTACTACTACGCAATTAATAACAAATACTCTAATACAACAATCTGTTACATACTTTGTGTCTATAACATTGTACAGTATAGTCATCAAGCACTTTAAAAAAAATTGTTCAACATTTATAGTCAGAGTATGGTTAAATTAGTCTGTATTTTCCTGCTGTCAATCTTGATGCTAAGATAGATAACCATCTCATGGCTGTGAGATAATACTGGATATTCATACAGTATTCATCATCGTTTTGATTGCCATTTTCAATACTCACAGTAGGTTGTAACGCAGATGACACACTTCTGCTGTATCACTAAAAGTTTAACCAAAGTACTACTGAATATCTGTGACTATCTGTGTGTTTCTGTCCTCAGATGAACTGACTGTACATAAATTAAAACAAGTCAAGTTATTTAACATTAACTAGACAAGAAAGGTGTTGGTCATGAATTGAACTGAGAACCTTTCCAACGATGTACTATATTGTAGGCCCTTTGCTGCTTTAAGGATAATAAGGAATACATAATTTACTGGAATGATTTATTGAAATGGTTTATAAAGCTCGAAAGGCCATGGTTTGGTATTATGGCAACATTGTGTCACTAGATTGGCAGCAATTATTTGACATTAACACGACCCTTATCACATGAATCATGTAAATATCCCCTATGTTTATGTCCTTATGTCCTCTGCTCTGTTCAAAAAAAGAGAGGATGGCTTTAATACACTAAGGAAATAAAATCCACTTTGTTTGGAAGCACATTCCTCTAATCGAATAAAGCCAAGTGAGGGCCAACTTTCCAGTGCAAATATGATTTTAGGTGAATTATATTAGATTTCACTCACAAATGTAGTGTCAAGAAAAAGCAAATCGCACCTGATTCTTCTAGAATGATGACATAATCTAAAAATATAAAGAACAATGGTTTCATACAAATGTATAGCATACTGTCATTTACAAAGGCTCTGAAATGTGATAGGTAGACTGATCAAACATGGACGAGCTAATCCTTGCACGACATGAGTCATAGTTAAACAGGCATCTATCTTTAATGAAGCACGTACAAAACGTTTACAGCCTGACCCACTGTGTGAACATATTGTGCAAACAAGGCAAAGTGAAAACCAGCAAATTGCATCAAATCTTACTAATGTGGTGGTTCTAACCCAGACAAAATTACAGAATCACACTAAAAACCAATAATCTTGCCAGGACACATTTACTGTAAAATTCATCTTCATCAAGTCCCTAATGGCCTGGCACAAAAGTCTCCTGGCTGTAAAAGTCAGACATTATTGTATTTTACCACCATGAACGGAGCCTCTAAATACCTAAGGATTAACACTGAATGAAGGTATAATATTTCTCTCCACACGCACGCACGCACACACACTGTCTCTCTCTCTCTCACACACACACACACAGCTGCTAAAACCAAAAAACCAACAGACAGTGACAGTTCTTTGAGTGTCCGCTGTCAGATTATGACAACCAACACTGCAAACACAAAATGTCCTAAACCTGAAACTGGCAGTGTGTAGATGTGACAACCTGCAGCAGGAAAACATTGTTAATTAAAGATATTTTTATGTTATATTTGTTAATTAAATGGGACATCATACATCAGTAATACAAAACTGCAGTAAAACTTAACAACTAAGTTCTGACTCAAATCCCTTCTTGTCTCATGTGTACTAGTTAGTCAGTAGCAAAGTGCCTGGACCCACCCAGCTGCTGGAAGAGCAGAGCAACACTCTTGCATGTGACAGGCAGTGTGTCATTCAGAGGTGTCTGGATGAGCTGTCGGTCTCCTGCTCCCAGGGTAAACAGCTTCTGTAAATGTAAAACAAAGTAACAAAGGTCAGAAAACAGTACTACATTTCTATGGTCATGGTCTGTACAAGGTCAAACAGTTACTGCAACTGACAGACATTCACTTACAGTCCTGTGAAAAAGTATTGCCACCTTCCTGATTTTACATTGTCTTGCATATTTGCCACTGCCAATGAGAAAACTGATAATGAGTCGCAGTTGAGGAAGTTTGGCCCACTCTTCCTTGCAGAATAATTTTAATTCAGCCACACTGGAGGGCTGTCAGGCATGAATGGCCTGTTTAAAGTCATGTCACAGCATCTCAATTGGTTTAAGTCCTCAATTTAAGTCTTAATTTAGTTTTTTGTTTTAAGTCATTCAGAGGTGGTCTTGTTGGTGTGTTTCAAAACACTGCCCTGCTGCATAACCTAAGTGTGCTTTAGCTTGTGGTCACAAACTGATGGCTGGATTTTTGCCCAGTCTCTTTCTAACTGTTGAATTATGAACACTGACCTTAATTAAGACAAGTGAGGTCTGCAGTTCTTTAGGAGTTTTTCTGGGTTCTTTTATGACCTCCTTGATGAGTCGTCATTGTGCTCTTGGAATAATTTTGATGCTGTAGGCAAGCAACTCTTAGGAAGGTTTGGCACTATTTCTCCATTTGTGGAGGTTGTGGTCCGCTAGAGTCGCAAATGCTTAGCAATGGTTTTGGAGCCATTTCCAGATTGATACATGTCAATTACTCTGATTCTCATCTGTTCAGTTCTGTTCTCTTTGATCTGTTTGTGGCATGATGTGTTGCTTTTAGCGTGGTTCACTTTGTCAGACGGCTACTATTTAATTGATTTCTTTATTCACTGGTAGTAAGTGAAATTGAACTCAGCTTTCCAAAAAATGTGGTTAATCACAGTTTTTTAATCATGGCAGTTTTTTTCCCTTAACCCTATAAGGCCAATGGTATCATATTTGATACACAAAAATCTTTTGATTAAATAATTATCATAGACTTCTGATGTATCAAATGTAATACATCAAAAATATTACATTTAGAAATAGTTTCTTAAAATTTTTCTCTATGTTTTTCAACAAAGTGTGCAATACACACTCCAGTTAAAAAAATAGGATGTTGTGGCTATTATTTGTTGGACTGGGTTTTAAAGGGTTAACACATGAAATACTTTAAAAACTGGTATGTAATCGGGGTAATCTTTGTGTACAATTTGTTTGATGATCTAAATCATTTAAGTGTGACAAATATGAAAAAAATCTGGAAGGTGGCAAATACTCTTTCACAGCACTATTGATTTATAACTGAATGCACAGTGGCTGCATCAAATAAAGAAGGCACGTTATTCGGCGCTACACAGACACTGCAGCTGCAGCACTGAATTTGCCATTTCAATGGCTGTTTGTTTGTCATCAAACACAAAGTTTTACATAAACACAGATCTTCTTCAAATGTTTCTATAATTATATATAATTATATATAACTATATAAATGCTCACCAAAATATTAATGATACAGCACACAGCTACAGCAACATAACAAAACCCCTTAAAGAAATCCCTAAATTAAAAATGATTTGCCAATTCAATTGTTAACTTGTGCTTAGAAAATCGTCTTTTGAACTCTTTGGGATTCAAGCACAAGGAAGTAAAAAATGGTTGGTACAAGCCTTTAATCTGTAGAAGATAAAAGGAAAGTTCTTCGATCCAGTGACATGTACAGGAGCTGCAAGGTATCCACTCAGTCAATTCTTGACATACCTATGTATTTAATTAGGTGTTGTTTTTACAAATGAGTCTGGTTCACTGCTGAGGTTTTGCCTAAAGGCAAACTTTAAACTGGGATTTTAAATGGCGTCTTTTCGAGGTACAAGCCAAAATTTTAACCATCATTTAAAACTAAATGTTATTTTCACCTCACTGATGAGGATTTCCCCCCACTTATAACAGTAAATGTACAAACATTTCTTTTTTTTTTAAAACTGTAAGAAATATATTGTCTGGTTCAAAGCATTTACGGCCTCACCCCGTGACACTTGGCCACCAAACTGCAGCAAACAAAATTCTTTTATTAAGTAATGAGTGAGCTTAACACACTGACATTTGAAATATATTCCTCTAAACTGCTATAAACACTTTAGGAGCTCGGCTGTCTTTTGCCCCACTCTAGGCTGAAGCTGAGGAATTTTGTTCTCAGAAACACGATGGAAAAAAAATGATGAATATGTATTAGAAAATTACTGCCTGTGGCTGGACAACAATCTCTGGCACCATCTGAACACAACATTCCTGATTGGCTGCACAGCAAACATAAATCATTTTAGTAGCTGCACCACAAAGCCTCAGCCTTCACCTCCACAAACAATAACTGCGTCAAAGTAGAACAGAGTTGACATTAACTGGTCTGGTCTGGATCTATGCAGTCTAGCAGGAAAACAGAAAGATGTCTTGCAGAGCGTGATACTTTGGCTGTGTCTCAGTAAAGATTTACCTGGGATCCACCAGCAAGAGGGACCTGGAATACAAAGAGGTTGGCCACCAGACCCTCTAAGGGGAAACTCAGGCTATCGATGTAAACTGTGTAGATTAGACCCAGGCACCCCTGAAAAGACAAGCAAAATACAATTAAAGACACTACATATTTACACACATAAAAGGTGCAGCCTTTTCTACACAGGTTAATCATTACCTCAGTCATAAGACTAAAAAATAAAATAATTAGTTTATTAGTATGTGACATTTAGATAACAGTTCATAGTTCCTAGTAACAGCAGAGAACCTATTATTGTGTAAAACATGACCGAGTCTGTGGAGACTGCGATTAGTCTGTAATGAAAAGATCAGAGGTGCTTATGCTTCTATATCTCCTATACTTTACTTAAGTGTGTGCTTATGCTTAACCAAACTCTTCCTAATTTGCAGACAGTATAAAAAAGAACTAAAAGATGAAAGCAGTGATCTGGCAAATATTCTAAGTATTCCTTCTGAATAACACAAAAAATATTTTTAATTAAGATTTAATCATATGGTATATTATTACGCGGAATATTTCGGGATAATCCAGCCTGGACACGAGAATGAGACTTTTTGGTGCAAACACTTGAGCTGGCTGGATCAGGCCGTCCTCCTCATCTTCATCTCCATCAGCCTCAATACTCTTTGATCCCTGAAACATAAAAAATGAAGATATTTCAGCTGGAAAGTTCAACACGGTGCAGAAGACTACACACCTCGTACTGTACTGTAGAGGATGCCTGCACTTCTGGGCTGGTGATTCAACTTGTGCCTCAAACTCATCACACTAACCACACTGACCACATTTTCAAAAACTATTTATGGCTACACTGTTACATGCCAGTGTAACACACACCGTGTTTAATTTGTACATTCTCCTCTGAAAATAGATGATGTGACCCAACATAAAGACTGTTTGTTGTAATGTTTAAGTTATAGAAGAAAGTTGTATTCCTACTAGACAACAAAAACAGCAAAGATAAAACTCAGACAAAGCCATTGATTCAGCACTAAGCAAATTCCTTCTTTATCTCCAGAGAGGAGAGACACATTTAGGAAAGTCTGGACTATTAATTATCTCCTTTCCCAATGTGTCCCCATTCTGCACAGTTGATAAACCCATTGGAGCCATTGAATGTACAAAAAATTTAATAAAATTAAGAGGAGATTAGTAGAAGCTCTTGCCTATAAAGAGACAAATTTTGTGTTAATGGATCCACTTCATAGGCAAAAACATTCCCCCAAACAAAGAAAGATAAAAAAAAAGTGCCAAATGACAACAGGAAAGCATAGCTTCTCTACTATCAGATGTCCAGAAATGATGGGCATACAGTTTACTGTAGATCAAATTAAATGTACTCTGTAAAGTCAATGCTAGGAACAGAAATGTTATCTAGATCTACCCAAAACCAAAACAAAATAGTTGGACAAAAAGTGTCAGCATGGTTCTAATTGGCTCCATCGTTGATCCCCAAATTTTGTAAGCACACTGACACACCAACCTCTCAGTTCTCATTCCTAACTAAAGCCCTTATCACAATCTGGTATATTTCTCCAGGCAGAGAAAACATGCCTTGAGTGCTTCAGTATCTTGGGACCAAGGAGTACAGAATTAAAATATCCTATTCAGATGGGGGTCACATTTCACAATTATTCTTAGGATTTGGTTCAATTATTAGACAAAATACATTCCTCCGCTGGCTGTCTGGACTCTCCCGGAATCTCACTGGGAAGATAAGGATGTCAGCTTAGACAGTAAAGTCTGTTAAAATACCCTCACGTTTCAAGAAGATCTTCAGTGCTATACACTGAATCCAGGAATGCGTGTTTATTTTGAAGGAACATGATGTCTGGTCAAGGCCAAATACAGTCTGATCTAATAATTTATACAAGCCTGACAAAAACAGAAAGGTGGTGTTCAAACTCAAGATGATGAGTTAATCAACCCCAAAGGTTTATTGGCTCAATCATCACAATTCAGCCTGTAATAGAAACAAAGCATCCACATGTCTTGGCCAAGTGTCTTTTTAGCACACACAAACAAACTAAAACAAGAGCTAAAAAGAGAAAGAAATTAAAAAACAAGTGTATATTTTCACAACAGAAATCAATTTCTCAAGATGAAATCATGTCTTGAGGTGCTTTGTTTGACAATTCTGAACGTTTACAAATGAACTGAGTAAATCAGTGTATTGAGAAACTGAGATTAATATGATTTGTCTTTTTCTCACTGGCTATAAGGGTTTTAAAATGTTCAGCCTAACCCTAACCCTGAGTGTGTTGAAATAAAACTAAGGTTTGTTAACACAAAACGTACCCAGGAAAATTAAAGTTTCAGTACTAAATTAGTATGATCCACTGGTTTGTCCCTAGGATGATTTATATCTGAGGGACCTCACAATCCAGAGACAAGCAAAGTCAATTAAGCATGTTAGGGGTCTCTTCTAAAATAACTGGGCTATTTTTTGTTGTTTTTTTGCTTTGATGTGGCAATTTGCTCTAAATACTTCCTCCCTAGATGCCTTGTACCTAGTTGCAAAAAGGGGAATGTCTGATTCACACAACAAGCTAAATAGTACAATAATAAGAAAAGGATTCACTAGAATAATACTGAACATTCCACAAAGGTGAGTCAAACACTGTTTGAAAGCTGACACACATTTCTCATACATACTTGAAAATGTTTTAATGATCCAACCGGAATGTGATTGATTACTGCCTTCCATGTAAAAAGGACATGAAGTCACAGTGGGCACAGCGACAGGAGTTAGTTAAAGCCTCTAATAAATGCACACAGTGAAACAATTAGCTTGGTATTCTGTGGGCTTTTGGCAGGGAGCGACATCAACAAGATCATTTCTAAGTATAAAAAATATTCTGTCCAAACAAATCCATTGTGATCAATAATTTATGGGTATTTTAAAGTTTCTGCTGTGACCAGTAATCTGTAATCAAACACATCGTGTATGCATGAGTAAATCAAATGAAACACGCTGGAGGGAGGCACAGGTCGATACTCTCTTTTATAACAGAGTGGTCCCTAAGACAGCTCACAATTTATTAGGCTGGAGCAGTCTTTTGTTTTCTATTAATGCTTCAAATTCTGGAAGACATCACAGACACAACAGTCACTGCTAAAAGTTTAGAGAAAGCAAAAAACAAGAAATGGCACAAAACAAACCAATAACTCTAAAATGGAAAACAGAAATGAGAACAATCATACTGCCCACATACTGAGACACGAGGACGGACGCGAACTCACGTTTGTCATATGTCTGTGAAAGGATTATCATTGTCATGATCATATAAGCAACACTGTTAACAGGTCTACTGCCTACAGACAATGACAAAATGAATTTTTGTATTAACTGAGTTAGCAACATTAGAGTTAAAGAGGCTGGCACGGTGGTGTAGTTGTCAGGACTGCTGCATCAGAGATACACAGCTCTGTACTTTTTATGTTCATATGCTATTTGTGTGTGTTCACCAGTTAACAGTGGTAACAACAGCTTTACAGCAGGGGGACTGGAGAGTCTTACCTGTAGATTGACCTCGGCCTCGTAGAATGTGAGGCAGGAGCAAAAGTGTCTGTCTGAATCAATATCTGTCAGCACAACAGTGAAGAAAGTGGGCACCTTCCTCTCCCTGGACAGCCTCCAACCTCCAGGCTGGCAGAACTGAAAAGATATATTTAATAAAACCATTATCAAGAGAATGTCATTGAGGATAATTCCCTTATCATGGTCAGGTATAACACATATATGAAATAGTTTGTAAACACCTACACACGTTTTCATTTTATTATATTCTTTTGGGATTATACACTCATATGGTTCCAAATGGATCACCAAAAAAAAAGAACAGAATAATGGTCAAATCAAACATGTGTGGTGAACTTTCATAAAAGAAAAAAAACCAAAACAAATTATCAGGCAATAACTGTCTGTCAGTTTTTTGCAGATATTAAGGTTTGATTTCCTCCCAAGCATTCTGCAAGACTTCCTGTCTGCTGTGCTGGTTGGACAGTATTCCCAAACTCTTTTGTCAAACTTCTCCCACACTAGCTCAGTGGGGTTCAGATCTGGTGAGTGAGCTGGCCAGGCATCACCGACAATATTGCAGCTGCTGCCCTTTTTTTTTTCCAAATAATTCTTACACAACTGTGAAGAATGCTTGGAATCATGACTTGCTGGACTTGCTACAGAATAGAGTTATCCCCAATCAGTTGTCCAGAGGGAATGGCGTGCCTCTTCAGCAGAGGGGTGTCCTGATACTGATGCAGCCATTTAAGGAGCAGTGAGGCATCTGTTTCTGAAGGAGAGCACACATAAGTAGTTGTCTTCTTGAATAGCTGTGCACTTGGACCTTCCACTAAATCTTCTCTCCTGACTGGATCCAGTCATCAGGATACTATGGGGTACATCTTTTAAAGAAATCTTTAATTGCTAGGCTGTATGTCGTATAAAAAAAAACTTTTGTTCTCAAGACAATAATCAATTTAAAACCATTCACACTTACATTTCTGGAAAATGCAGATAGTTGCAAAGCCTTCAAGTTTGAGTGACTGAGTAGCAAATTATAGGTGTTTTGTAAAAGGTCATCATTTGTTCAACTTGTCAGGAAACTGAGAAACAAAACAAATTTTTTTCTGTGTTTTGGTCAATTTCTTTTATTTTTAGGGTAAAAATTCCATACGGTCTTGATGATACATCAGCTGTCATGGAGAGGACACATACTTGGGTCTTGTCATTTATCATTTAAGCAACAATCTGTTCTATTTGTTCTACTTTATAGTGCTAAAGGCTCTGTAGTCATCCATAATTTAGATGAGCTACAAACCCAAATTAAATCAGGCACCAAAGTTCTTTCAAGTTTTCCTGCCACAGCAATAAATGTGCAGAGACTACGCTGTAGTAAGCCCTAACATAGCATCCACAAGAATGACCTAAATTAAATAAAAACTACAGAAAATGA
>OMLM01020830.1:22726-66085 GCA_900302695.1 Helostoma temminkii | reverse complement strand
ACCCAATACCAAACACGCGCTCTAATTGCCTTTTAATTGTTGCTCGTGAGATGAATTAAAACACCAAAGAAGTAGAAGAAAAGTAAAAGAAACCGGAAGTGTAATAATAATTGTATATATATTAAAATATATTAAAACTAAACGAAAAAATACTGTAAAAGAAGAAAACACACTCAAACTTACCCAAAATAAATAAACAGGAATGACAACATATTCACCGTTAAGTTATGACGCAGTACTAAACACACATTGTAATTGCCTCTTAATGGTTGCTAATGAGATTAATTAAAACAGCAAAGAAGAAGAAGACCAAGAAGAAAGGAGGTATTACGCACAAACGCCCCAGCAGGAATTCTGTGTCACCATTCTGCATTTTTGTGCTTTACTTTATTAAAAACCAGCAAACACCCTCCTCCATCACTTTTGTATCAATGACCCCAGTCACTGGCTTAGGAAGGAGGCTGTCCAGACGGAGCCGAGCCGAGCCGAGCGAGCTAACCTGCGCGACAACAAACCAAGCTAACAGCTACCAGTTAACACTCAGCGAACAACTTGTGAATGAAAGTCGAGTGGGACATAGTGTCTGAAGCCAAACAGCAGCTTACCTTTATCGCCTTTCTCCTTGTCCATGGTTAAATCCAATATTCCTCCCGCACTCCCTGACAATAGAGGCTGAGCGGAGACGTCTGCCAACACCCTCCCAGCGGTGACAGACAGCACCGGCAGCCAATACGTCACAGAGGAGGCGGGTTCTGTGTCGGTCAGAGCCATGTGAGACTTTGTGTATTTTAGAAAAACTGACTGACAGCTTAATGGAAGAGAAAATCATATTTTTAATCCAGCTATAGTTTTAGTTTTTTTCGTATCCTAGTACATAAAATAAAATGGTAATCCAAATTTACCATCTCTTCCCAGCTGAGGTGGAATTTGTGGAATTTCGATATTATAGAAATTCTGTTAGTTGAGTATAGTTGAATATAGCCCCATTAAGTCATAATTTGTCTGGATCAACCCAGAACTGCACAGTGTACCTTCATCTTTAAGACACGAGTCCAGTTGGGTTTGACTCCACACTCCACAAATGACCTCTATATCAGCCAATTGTTCAACCCTCTGATACCACGTCTCCACATGTGATGTGCAGTAGAAGTGAAGTTTGAGCTTTGAAGTGAAACCTACTGAATCTCTGATTCTCTGTTTGTTCTCCAAGGATACAAGTGTTGTCAGAATGTGTAATGTGCTGACACTAAAGGGAATTGTAAAGTCAGGATGGGTTTTCCCTGATTTATTGTCAGGGCATTCCCAAAACCAGTCCCTACATGTACTATAAAACTCCACATCAAATTTTCATCTGATAAACTTGATTGACAAAAAACATGTTTAAAACTGTTTTGTTTTTTTTAAACTAGTGTACTTTATAAATAGTTGTTGGAAAACAAGCAGAGTAGTGGCTCTCGAGGACCAGGGTTGGCTACCTGTGTCCTAGATAATTCTCGTGCGTTTACACCACATTTTGTCTGCCTTTTTGGGTTTACATTAGGCAAAAGTTGTGGATGGTAGCTGTCGAGATTCTAAGCAAGCTGAGGTGATACTAAAATGTGACATGAAAACCTAGCAAAAATGCATTTCTTTTGTTTGAAGTCTGAAACTAATATTTTTGTCTTGCTGCCTTCAGTCTTTTCTGCCTTCAGTCACCTTGTGGTAAAGAAAACACACACACTGAGAAACAAGAACAGCATTCCTTTGATGTCCGCCAGTTTTCTTATATGTTGGAAGTTTCGCAGTTTGCAGCAGTTTCACAAAGTACTACACTGACAGAGTTCAGTATTTGCAGTGGAAAAGATGAATGTGGCACTGCAAGTTAAAAATGTGGCTGAGTCAAAGTGGTACCATGTGGCAGAAAAACTCTTAAAACCATCCACACATCTACTGTGTATGTAATACATACATTTAACATTGTGAGAAAGTCAAACACTCCAATCGATAGTGACTTTGTATTTTGGATAAAGCACTTTAATAGCAGATGAATATTAGAAAGACGACATGACACTTTATGATGACAACAGTTAGTGTGTTACTTACAGGAGCACAAATTAGATTTGACACTCAGAACAAACTTAAAATTTGATATGTTTCTCTTCAAAAGTTCTCCTCTCAGTGATGCGCTTCATCTGACACTACGCCCTTAAGATTTCAAAATAAAATCCCTTCCTTTACATAGAAATTAAATAAAAGCACAAGCTAATGTAAGCAGCTGACCTGGGCACTTCATCTCAGTCACTCAAACCACATTGACAATAATGTTTTCATACATTTCTAATCTGAGGTCAGTGGACAAACCCCAATTTCCCACCCACATGCATGCCTGAAGAGCTTTACACCATGGCTTGTATAGAGACAAATATATCTGGTATATGTCCAGTATATGTTCACATACATTTTACAGTATGTTAGTTTTGATCAATTAACGGTCCAGAAAATCAAGCAAGGCTGACAGAGAGCTTAAACGTGTAGCTTGTACTGTACGCAACAAAGCTTTCAAACAACAAACATATAGATTTAAGTCTCTATCTGAGAAGATATAACACAGTTAAAGTATTGAGTTTTAAATCAAGCAAGACTGTACTTGTTATACTTAAGTGCTGCTGCAGGTCTGTGAAGCTAAAAGTCAGCATGGGCTGTTGGTAACAAAATCATGATTTCTCTCAGAGTTGCTCACGACTGATGTAACGAGCCTTTGCAGAAGTCAAAAATAGCTTATAAAAATAATTTCATTTGTTTTTTGTTTTTTCTGTGTGAGCTCATGTCAGTGTGGCAATGCTGCATTTTGACACATCTGTACACCCTGAAACCTTTTGTACTGTACTCCCCCTTCTTTATTCCTCCCTCTGTCTGTGGATCACTGCCCTGTCGTGGCTCGTATCCAGCCTCCGATCTGCTAATCTGTGCTGATTTATGAAAACCTTGAGTAAGATATGGGATTGCATTCATGACATCAGGGCATGCATATTAAAACCACCCTGCAAGTCGTTCACCAACTTCTATAACTGAACAGAAGACAAAGTAAAGAAAAACAAAAGCAATTATTAAGGTGCTTCTTGATAGTTTTTTTTTATAGTTTCTTATCCCTGTCTTTGGCTTTGACATGCTTGAACAGTGAGGTGTACGAATCTGCAGTCTCTTCACTGTCCCAAAGTAGTGGCAGGGGTGTAAAAATGAACTGGTTTGGCAATGTAACAGTCATTCAGTGCACGGAGAACAGCTTTAAATGACTGAGAGACAGCGAGAGAGAGAGAAAAGGCAGAGCAGCGAATAGATGATATGTAGGAATAAACAAGATGATAAACCACTGCAAAGTGAAAACAAACTAGCTGCAGATGAAAAAACAAGGAGATAAGTAAAGTAAAGAGTAGAAGAAGCCGCACATAAAACACTCAGAACCACAGAAACCTGGAGGAAGTTCTGCAATAGAATTACAAAAAGCTGTTATTTTGAAAAGCGCTGGAATAGGTGCAGGAGACGGAGGGTACAGAAACCACAAGAGAGGAGAGGAGCATCAACAAGGCCATGCAAACGCAGCTCCTCGTCCTTATCTGTAAGGTTGTCAGTCAAACATTCGGACCACATCGCATACAAAAAGCTGTAAATGCTGCCTCAGCATTGTGGAAATGTTCCCCCACAGAGCGGCTCTCTGTGGCGTTGCAGGCAGATGGCATGGCGTTTTACAGGTGGAAAGTAGGGTGTATCATGGCGGTGCATATATAGATATTTCAGATGGGTTGGTTTTATTTCTGCTTCCTTCCAAACAGGACAGATGCTTGTTGAGATGTTGCTTGATGCTTTTTTTTTTCTGTCTAAAAAAGGCGCGCCTTCTTCTTTAGATCATTCTTCTTCCAGAGCGCCAGGCGGTCGAACTGCTCTAAGGTCATGCCGAAAACCTGCTTGAAGTCCTCTGGAGATAGGTGCCTCTGGAGAAGCAAAATGCAGAAACAATGTTTACTCAGTGGAAAAGACCAATGCAGTATGTAGTCACATTAGCACTGATTGCGTGTGCTTAAACTAAAGGCATTCAAGCATAGTAAGACATTGTTGCACCACAAAACTTCACAACAGCTTCAGTGCTCCTTAGCGTCAATGTCAATGCAACACCACTGAAGGACACTATCGTCCTTCAATTGCATGTTGCACCTTATTGGGTGTTGTGATGCTGGTGGTGGAGAGTGTGTGTGCCACCATTACACATCTTGTGATTGTAAATTTTTAGACCTGGAAAAACTGTCAGATTTGATGTTGTTTGAACCATAAAGTCAAACTTTTGTCCATTGTCAGCAGGTTAGTTCATTAAATAGGGTGCCTGATAAGAAAGACGGTCAAGCACTGACACATTAAATAAATGTATATGATTATGGATGCATTTGAATTCAAACTTAACACATCAGTGAGAATGTGCCTCCTCCAGGCTCAGGCCCCAGCTCAGCTTTTCTTACCTACTTCTGCTGTCTGCTGTATGGTAAAACAGTAGCAGCTTCATACTCTTACACTGGGCTCACATATAAGACATCGATTTGATCATGTATGTGTTCACCACATAAGCAGGCGTTACATTGCCTTCAGAAGTTCATCCAAACTGAATTGCTATCCAAAACCCAGCCTTGGCTCTTGCTGCAAACACTCACTAACTCCTCAGTAAATGTCAAGTATACCATGTGAGAACAGCATGCATGGCATTGATTTAGGCCCCGGACAAAAACGTAAGCTGCTTTATTGTAAAATGTTGGCACCACTGTGCTCAGCAGTAATGTCTAGGTGTAGTAAATATAAGGCAGCCTGTTGCCGTGTGATAGTCAATCACCTGGTTCCTATGCCAACCAACCTAGGGAGGAATGTGGAGTGATAGGCTTTCACCCTGGAGGCAAAAACATCCAGATCCCTTTAATTTTTCACCTGCCGTGCTGACAGCTTAATAACATGACGGTAAAAGGACAGTCAATACAATGTCTATTATGTGGAACATTTTCAAAACATTACTCAGTAAATTATTTTCTTTAGTAACCTCTTTTCTTACTGCGTTACTTTTTACTGTTTCAGTGATTGTTTAAATAAGTTAGGGCAGATCGATCAATTTATGATCAGAAAGCCACTGCTGTGGTTTCAGACTTTTGTTTATCATCTAATAGGATCCATGTTCTAAATATAACCAATTAAAACATAATCACCCTTTTCTAACAAAACACACAACAACTGAACCTGAACCAGCCTCGTGACAGAGCAGCAACCTGGGGTGTACTCTGTCTCCTGCTCAGCTGGGATTGACACCAAAAAGTGGAAAAGTGGTCAGGAAAAAGTATGAATCAACCTGAACCTGAACATATGCTCCCTTTCCACTGCAGGAATTTCACAGGATCTCTGGAATCTTTTCTTACATTTCCACCCAGAACAAATAAGAACATGGAGTATTAATGTTATAGAGCATTAATTCAGAATAGGAGAATGTAAAATAACAGTATACAAAGCTGCTGTAATATGTCCTACATGCCTGCTCTTTACAGTGTTAAACATAAACTTTTTTAGTTTATCTTCTTTCTTCACTGAGACTACTGAGCTGGAAATTACTTTTAAATAATGTTTTTAATCTTTAATCATCTATGTTCACAGTGCACAGAAGTGTGCCACACAACACTAAGATTCTACTGGACATTTTGGTATAGAAATATTTGGACATTAAGGAACATGAAAACTTTTCTAAAAACTACAAACTAAAAACTATTTTTTAAGTTGAGCCTTTGCTCTATGTGCTGCCTGATATTTTTAAAGTTACCATTTGATATTTGTGGATATTTAATATTTTTACACTTGATCGTATTACCTCATGGGAACGCGTATCATTCTCAGCTCTTAGAGTTGATGCGGGTTTAGCTGCTGATACGTTTGGCTAAACCAGGAAGAGGGAACTCCCACGTACACGATCACACTAACGACAATACGACTCCAGTTTAGTGTTTCAGCCACACAGAGGGAAACTCTTGCATCAGAAACACCTTGATATCTGACTCCTCTTGGGAGAGCATTGCAGTAACACTAAGGTTCACAGGAAGTTCTCACATTTGGGTTGTTGAAGGTTTAAACGTTTTAAAGGGATGTTGCTGGAAAAATAAGGATCATGAACCCTCTTCTCAGGACGTGAGGACCATCAGTGCTGCATCATAAGGCTAACCTAGTCTTAAGGGTTACAAATGGGCTTACTTCAGTGAGTAAAACATGCACAACCTTAATGAAAGTTCTGAATTGGGAAAAGGGAACAGGGGAAGAATAATAACTGCAGGAAATTAGTTATTACAGCATGAATCCAATTATGCTTCATTTTCTATTATAAGACATGATTGTGGGTTAAACCTGCAATGAGCCAGTGTAAAAGCAAGTAACCCCACCACCGATTAATAATCCCACAGTGTACTGGATTTATTTTATATTGCACATCTTCAGCTTTATGTTTTCTTGCAGAAAGCTACACCTCTGGTCAAAAGTTGTAGATACGCAAGCAAACAATATATGACTGCTGAATCACGGGCCTTAATGTTCTGATTTAAAAACCTCCACTCTTCTGATTTCAAACTTTCCACAGATTTATGAATCTGGCTGCAGGGATTCATTCAGGCACAGGAGCACAATAGCTAACTGAAAGCCAGGTTTTATCACCCAAAGCTGCTGCATGAGGTTGGGGTTTACTCAATTTGTTCTATACCAAATTAGAAAACCTGTTTCTTTATGGGCCTGGCTTTGTCCACAGAGGCACTCTCATGTTGAAACTGGACCAAAAACAAACAGATCGGCAGTAGTGAGAAACAGCTTTAATCAAGTGTTTTCATCTGAAGTGTGTTGGTGAGTTTTTCCTCAAAAACATGACATGTTTACTAATCTTTCTTTATCTTAAAACTATTTCAGTATAGCCCCAGAATAAAAACACAAACCTTACATTATGCCTAGTATTAAGGCTTTAAATTTTTTATTAGAAATATGCTCCAAACATTGTCATAAAGTGAAGAGGTGCTGTCAGAGTCAGACTCATTGAACAGTACTTCCCAACAGTGCAGAGGTATTTATTGCTGATGCTGTCAGGATGTTTTGGAGCATTCTCACTGACTGTAATTTCATAACAATGTCTACCCGAAGCACTGGGCAGAGCGTGGTGGGGCGCAGCAAAGCAGCCAGAGGGAGCAGACTGGATGGACTCCAGTCTCATTTCATGTTAAATGTGTTTATTGAATCTCATACACATTTGAGTTAAGTAGAATTTAAGTATTTTGTCTTAAAGTCAGTCAGTCCGCTTACAAATCCCACCATGTGCAAATAGTTTGAGCCTGATGTCCTTGTCTTTCCTAGCAGAAAGATATTCAAACTCTCCTCCTAGTTGCTTTTTTATGGACTCATGGTCTCATTCTCACTACAGCATCGCAAAAAAACAGCTCCAGATCAAAATACTTTTGGTCACACTTGCAATCGTTTATCCACATTTAACCAAATCAGAGATGGCACTTCTCTAAGCTTTGGCTGATACTTTAATCCCACCTGGCTTGTCTGCATGACTGTATGCCCCAAAATGCACCATTCTGACTTCATTCTTTCAGCCACAATTTCGCATTCTCAGGCTTTTTAATGACCTGTGGAAAGAAGAGGGGAAATGACAGAGCAGGGAGAGGAAGATTAGAGCTCACCTCCAGTCTGGTGCGATCTACGTCTCTGGGAAGCTTCACTTTCACTCTATGCGTCACTGCCAGCATTTCATAAGGGTAGACCTGGCACAAACAAAGTAAGCATTGTGGGATATTTAATAAGGAATACAATTATAATGTAATGTCCAAACCATGTTGCCAAAAATGCTAAACTGTTTTTGCGAATTATTAACAAACTCTTACCTTGTACTCTGTGAGGGGGAAAAGAGAACGAGAAAGAAGATTAATCTGGTGGAACAATGACTTTTTATTTGAATTGCAGAGCTATTATGAAAACTACCATAATAGAGCCTGACCCTGGACCCAAATCTTCTTAATAATATTGGGTTTCAAAGGCGTCAGAAGCATTTTAAACGGTTGCTGTGTGTGCACATACACACACACACACACACACACACACACACACACACACTTGTAAACACACCACAATAATTCTGCAGCTGGAAAAATGACATCACTTCTCCATGCTGTTACCTCCAGTCACTGATGTGGAGCCAGAGCTGCAGGGCCCTACATGCTTGATCACAGTGTAATCAGAACTTATAAACTGACCTTAGATCTGATATACTGGATAGGCTTTTTTTTACATTTTATAGTTAAGGCTACAGTACTTCTTTGGCGGGGTAGAAAACGACCTTCCATCTCCTTGTAGAGAGGTAATCAGAGATACTCACTTATTAATGTTTTGGAATGACGGTCACTCTTCTAAGCAATCAAGGATGATTAATACATGTTGCTGTTCAGAGCATGGTGGAGCGTAACAGACAGAAGAGTAGTAGAGTAGGGTGGGTAGGTATTAATTCATGTCAGTGCTAGCTAGTTTTTCAGAAAATACAGGATTCAATTATGTTGTATTCCTGTCCACATTATGTGATCAGTACAGTAAAAGAACAAGGCTGAGTATATGAAAACTAGACTAGTGTAGATTCCTTTGACTCTTGGACTGTTGAATTCTGCAGTGTGAGCTGCTGATGGTATCTACAGTGCTGTGTTCTGTTCCCATTTGCAGCGAGACTTATTGTCTTTGTATGATTTGAGTGAGAGCATGCACATTCAAACTGAAGAGGACCAAGAATCAAACCCTGTGGGACCCCACAGGTCATAGTGGTGATCACTGATGACAAAAACATAACCCTTCCTTTACAGGCTCAGGACTATACTAGATGATCCAAGAAATATATTTTATGGTCAGTGGTAGTATGGTTTACAATGCAGAACAGATTTTTCACCAAATTATTATCCAGATGAACAACATTTAACATTTGCAGTGCAGTCTTTACACCACACCATGATGTGGTGTAAAGCTGTTGAAATTTGTCCAAAAGGCATAATTTCACTCTCACCTCTCATGCCTCCCCAGCTCTGGGAGTCTGGGTCCACTTCATCCTCCACCATCTCAGCAGCCTGTCGGTACACACACACAAACAGACTCATTTCAGATGTCCTGCTAAATGTTGCCAGGACCATTGCTGGTCTTTATCAAAGCTAGGGCTGATCTGAAAGCCTTTTCGTCACTGTGTTTGCCCTTGCTTTGCACACATTTTTTCTGGGTGACCAATAGGAAGTGAGTGTGACACACAGTTTTGATAGCAGGGTAACATCATTATTTTTGGCAAAACTAAAAAGCAGCTGATTAGAGAAGGAAACAATCATGTTAGAAAACGTTTGTTGTTTGTCCACTAACAGAGCTAATCTGGTTCAAGAATGTCTATTCCAACACTCTGAAAATACTAATCAAAATTCTAAAAACACAGTTTTTTTGTCCAACAGCAATCACAATTACTCCTTTGGTCTCCAAACCTCTGAGTATGCGAGCTGTATTGTGAAAGCTGTCACACAATGTTTGAGTTGCTGACTGAAGCTAGTTAGCATCTAAATAGCATATTTGCGTTCATTAGTAGGTTTTAGATGACAACAGAATTGACATTGCCATTTAAAGAAGGAGTCAATATCACATTTATTTCCTTCCAAAACTTAAAAACATAAACACTGTTGTCCAGTTGTTCTTGTTAAAGTGGACAGGAATACATACATTCCTGTCCTATCTTTGTTTTTTGTGGAGAAGAAACTAAAACTACACCTTTACTTTATGCTTAGCACTGTAGGTCACATCTATGTAATACATGGGAGGCCCAAACTATGTGGATGTTAGTTAACCAAGCCCAGGATTATGTTCATGCTTTTAGATGAGGAGACATAACTTTGAAAGCTAATATACTGTACCCACTTTGTTGCTAACAAAAGTGGGCAGTTTGTTGAATTTGACTTCTTTTAGCTAGCATTACCACCATATTTGTTATTATTATCTATATCCTGCAGTGGAAATTCATTAAAATTTAGATTGAGCACCATGTTATTTTGTGCTTACACAAAATGGTGTTGTGCAGTATAGCGTTTCATAGTTAACAAAAATAAAAAACTGGCCATCAACACACTAAACCCGCGAAATCAACAACACTAACCTTTAATGTCAGCAAGTGAAAAACAGTTCAATATACTTGAGCCATAACTCTGTTGTGGCTCCTGAGCTGTCATTTCCTTCTCTGTTCTGTTTTGTCTGCCTGTCCTCTATCCATCAACAAACACAGACTAAGAGCAGCAGTATCACTGTATCAGTGGTTGACTGACTAAATATCCTCAGAGTCCTAATAATAAACTGGAACCCTGCCTGTGTGGAGTGCATGGGACTGACTAACACACGTAATCTGATAGCAAAGCTGGGAGAGAAAAGCTTAGAACAAAGAGGACAACTTTTAAGGACAACTTTTAAATAGTCTTAATGTTACTTTGCGGCTTCCTGTGGTGATCTGGAGGCTTTGTGGGGGAGGGAAGTGATGATTTCATGAAACGCAAAGAAGGAGGCCTGCTATTATATTACTGTAAGGTCCTGGAGATCAGCCTAGGAACTGCGTCACCGGTGCTCACTTGTGGTCCAAAGTTGACTGAACACTTAATACCACACATTACACTTGTATGCACATTCATTTCCTGTGCATGGAGGATAATGCAGGTTATTAAATTGTTTCATTAATTTAAATTGGTACCTTATTTAATTATTTATCTTGTTTAAGTAAAGTTCTGAGATCTGCAAAAATCACTTTTAATTCAGCACTAACAGAAGTAATGGAACCGGCAAGCATGACTACCAAAATAAAAGCTGGAATAGACTGTAGTTGTTGAAATCCAAAAATTCAAAAGTTGAAAAATGAAAGTTGACATTTTTTTGTTACTTTTTATAATCAGTCCCTGAATCTGATACTACAGTTGGTTTGTGTTATTGTTGTACATGTGCTTGACTCAGACTGCCTTCACAGCAAACATACTGTACTGTATGTGGTTTACAGTGATAGAAGCTTCAACAATTATTATTGACTCTCTCACATACCTATCAGAGCTGGATTATCTTAATGCTAATGCTAACCCAGCATTTCATACATTAAAAGTCTTCAATCTGTTGTTATCAGAATCCAACAAAGTCATTTTTTTTAACTTCTAGGTTTCAGGAAAAAAAGCTTGTCTCTGTGACTAAAGCAATTGTGCCATGACCATCACTGGTCTAGCTGTTTAAGGAACCATCACACGATGTTTAAGTCCTTTTTTTTCTACATCATGTATTAAAATACTAATTCAGCATCTCACCTTGTAGATGCCATTCCTCCCATATCCAGGTAAAGATGCAGACTTGTTGTACGGAAAATCTGCAGAGAGGAAAAGTGTCACTTTTTACGCTTGAAGCAGTAAAAGACTGATATGATTTAATTCACATCACAGCACATTGTGCTTAGATTGCAAGTGGCTACTCACTTGGCTGAGAGGTGTCAGTGGGCAGGCTGCAAGTGGATTTGCGTGGGTCAAGGTCTTCTGGACCCATCTGTCCATCAATGTCACTCTTCAAGATCATCCAACTGGTCCTCTACAGAGAGAGAGAGAGAGAGAGAGAGAGAAAGATCCAGGGAGACAGAGGCGGAAAGACGGAAAGAAGTGATGGACAATGACAAAGCATGAGTTAGTAAATTAGTAAATGGATGTACAGTATTTATAGATTTGAAGAAAATGACTTGAAAAGACACATGTACACGCTGACCCACCTTACTATCCTCCCCATCCTGCCAAGATGTTCTAGAAGCTGTAAAACAGTCACATGTTACAGGATGTCACAGTTAATGTGCAATGATCCGACGCTCACTTCCACTGTACTGCACTGTTACTCTAGAGGAAATCACCCCTGGACAGTAACATCATCAGCTGCAGACAACATCTACAGAGAGCTCCATGGATACAGTATGGATTACTATATGCATGGTAAATTGTCCTATATATTTCTTTTAACACTGGATTTGAAGGACAACACTTTGTCTTGGGAGTGTGATCCATTGGTCATCACCACAAACTATCTCAACAACTACAGAAACTATTACAAGATGTGGATATTAATGGTTCTAGGAGAATGAGGGCAAATGATTTGAACCCCTGGTCTTGGTCAAAATTTTCAATCGCTTTGCTTTTAAAAATGAAAGACCGGATTTGTGTTGCATAAGTTGTGAATAATTATTACAAGCTAAATCCTGAAGTTGTGCCACCATCAGCCCAAAATGACTAGCTCTAATCTAACAGTTGTTGTTACTGTTATCTGAGTAAAGAGTAATACAACAGCAAACTTTTAGTATGTCTGCTAACAATCACTATTATTAGGGGATGACGTTAGGCTGTTGTACGTAGCTAATCTAGTAAGTTAGCAAGAAGCAAACAGAGCGTTAGCAACATTTATTTTTCAAATACTTACAACAGTGAAATTAATTTCTAAATATTAATTTTGTTTGGTTGTTATATTAATTTTGTCCTTGATTCCTTAACACCGTATTTACACAGTAGTTATGCTAATAAGATGGTATTAAAACAGGCTAGCTATGAGTTAGCTGCACATATGTTTTTGAGTATCCTGTTACAGTTTTATTTAAAATTAATAATATGTGTTACAATGTGTTTTTAGGTTGTCAGGATAAATTTAAGTAAATTTAATATGTATGTATTTAATGCAGTTTTGACTGCAGTAAAGACTTCAGGACATAGAATAATTAGCGTGTTCAAAAGAATTGTGTTGCCTTTCACATACCTTCAACATACTTAATGAATTAGTAACCGTATATTAGTTATTAGGACAATATTAAACACATAACACCCAATGTGCTAAAGCTTTAGCATGTCCTCTAAACAGGCGATAACTTTAGCGACAACATGACCAATGGGCCAAATTCCCAAAAAGTAAGTGCAGTCTATTTCAAAGTAAGTCACTCTGCACAGCTTTAATTGCTAGGGAGACTCATTAATTGAAATGAGTTGCACATTTCCTGTTTTTCTCTCATGTTTAACAGCAAACTCATAAATCTGCAGCTGATTTTTTTGTCATATTTTATAAAGATGGATATTCCTTGTGTGATAGAGGTGATAAGTCCTTGTACAGTCAGTGTCTTGTGAGTCATCCTGTTATGTCCACATATTCTAGGATCAGGGCAACTATTGTGAAGGCATGATGTAGACACACAAACAACAGTTAGGGGTGAAGTGATTGAAACAGTGACTGGGACAACACTAATGGTACCGTACACTACAAAATGATTTGTGTACACAATTATTCACAGTGAACATACAATCACAGCATTACCAACAAAACATTCAAATGGGCTGGTGAGATGAGTGCAGACATGCATGAATGGAGGGGAGCAAATTAACAACCAGTGGTCCCAACCCCAGTCAGTCCCAAATGGATTAGATTACCACTGCACTGCAATGTCAAATTAGAGAATTCATTTTGGGGCAATGTTTGCAATAAGGGTGAAACCCAACTGAGCAGATTTAGTTTCAGTAATAAATGTGCTAACAGTCATTTTAGAAACATATTACCTCTCGACCCTGGTCACAGAGCTTCCTATCTATTATGCAATGAACATGAATCATGTTCAGCCTCTAGAGGGCTGTAGCTACACAGTTGTCATTTATTAATTTAGGAGATGTTCAGACAAATACAGCATGACAAAAAAAGCACCCTTTGCTTATTTTAACCAAAACTATTACTGCAATTATGGAGTCAGAGGACTGTCACTTCGATTCTTAAAGTCTGTGATAGTTTTATCTAATGGTGTTCCGACCCTATCACCACCATGGATTGTCTTTGTTTTTTAAATATTGGTTCCTTTTGTCATAACATTGCCCAACATCCCAGTGATTCTGCAGCTGACTATATATTGATTTTACAATTACATTAACATTATAAAACATACAATGGGAGCAGGACCGTTACACAAGCCCTGTGGAGTAGATCCGTGTTGAATACTAGACGAGTACAGGCCTTAGAGCAAAGGGAGGAGAACTGGGATAAACGGATGAGCAGATGACAACAGGCAACATGCAACACATCGTGCAGAGACCAGACCAGAGAAGGAGATGTTATTAAGGAAGTGGACTGTACCATGCTGTCTGTAGATGGGGGGTTTTCTATAGATATTATCTTTGACCGTAGTCTCTGAAGATGGGAGCAGACGCAGAGGAAAGAAAATGGAAGAAGCCAACATGGGAGGGAGGAAGAGAAAGAAAGAGAGAACATGGAGAAAAAGAAGCATGAGTTAGCAGTTAGAGGGATGAGATATTTGGAGGAGCAAAAGGAGGCGCAGGATAGGTTGATTCAACACCATTTTAATTACTGCACATCAGAAACATCACCACTTAATATTATTCATGCATTATATTCATAGTACTTTAATTTATTGGTGTTTTTCAAAGCAGGGTGAGTGTTTTTTTTATAGAAAGCAATTCAATGACAATCAATAAATAGTAGAGAAGACATATGGTCACCAGGCATCAGTCTATTTGTATTAAAATTTAATCATGACATTATTAATATAAACATCACAACAATAGAGAGAAGTTTATTTAGGCCTGGTTGCATTAACTGTACTGTTGCAGTTCCTCTGGAGGATAATGACTGATCTAATCCATCTTAGTGTCAGTGGACCAGGACGGGCCTCTGACAGAGATGCTTAGTAACAACTGTCGCACATTAAGACACAGCAGAAACATGACTCACAATAAAACAACACATGTGGGTCATTTCTCTGACTTGTTTCAGTGCCTGCCAGCATCTGAAACAATATCCATATAAAAGCAATGAGGACGATGACTATGAAAGCCATTAAGCGGATAATCGTTGGCTGTTTTTTCCACTTAACTTGCTTCCAACATGGGAGTTTTTTTTCTTCCTCTGCATGACTGACAGTGTAATTGTCAATGGAAACAATATGTTGGATCAAACAGATTTCCGTCTGTAAGAGACTGGAAGCAATGAAGGATACACTGTTTAACGTCAACTCCCTTCCAAACGTACTGTAAACGTAATTCTAAGTGATGCAATCTCATGTCAGATCATTGCAGCTTTGAAACTAATGAACAGTAGGGACACTGGACTGGAAATAAAAGTCCTGGATAGATATAGAATAAAAGTCATAAACAATGAGTCTGTTAGAGTAGAAAGTACAGAGTCAAGAAATAAAGGACCTCATGCAAGAACCACTCTTAGTGACGAACAAATTCTAATAGCATGTATTGTAGAAAACATGTACTGTACAGTACAGAAAACCTTTCTCCAAGGTACATCACAAATAAAATGCAACTAAAGTTTTGTACAACCCAAAGACAATAAGTACGATACAGCCAATACAACAAATCATACTTTGAATCATTTTTAGTGGTGAGTTGCACCTGTGGTCTCACACTGTGCCTACAAACTTGTAGTGCACAAGTCCAATAATGTTGGAATCCAATAATTCCAACATGTACAGTTACACTCTGCTCTGCTTCTTCACTAGAATACGAATTAGGTTTGTTGAAATGTTGGATTTAAATATTAGTTTCACCTTGTGCATGCATTTTTTCACATCATATCATCATAAAATTGGAATTCATCAAGCTGAAAAAAGTCATGACAATTTTTTTTCAGTTAAAAACCACTGTGACGTAGAATACTCTTATAGAAAAAACGATTAAACATTTTAAATAAAAGTAGTTAAATAAGGTCTAGTTTAACCAGTTTAGTACTGAATATCAATACACTGAAAAGAAAGTCTGAACTAGTTTTATTATTAAAAGAATTTTTATATCACATCTCTGCATAACATTAATGTATCTACAAGACATTCAAATATCTAGCAGCTTAAACTGTTTTCACTTCTACTCTACTCCATGCGTAAAGCTGTGGAAATAAAAGTTGAGCAGCGAGCCAAGCAGTGTGGTTATGGCCTACCTGGTATGTGGAAATGCCGCGGAGCAGCCACATATGTAGAAGTAGATGAGGGGGATTTGCCATCAGAATAGGTGGATAAGCTGGGGGTACTCCGACCACTTTCACTACCTCCAGTTGGGGATGGAGGTGGGTTGGAATTGGATATGAAAGGCAAAAGGGAAAGGGTTTTGGAGAAAACAAAGGGCATTGGGGAGGCAAGAAGGCAGCATTATGGTAAGCATATTGTCAAAGCTCAAATAAGAAGCTGAAATTATTAGAATACTGCATGTGACTTCATGACCCAGCCGTCCTGGTCCTGAATACTTTTTTGGAGCAATAAATACTCTGAGGATGCACAAGAACCAAGCTCTAGAATATCTCAAACACCTCCACAGGCGGTGCCTGCTGCCTGAACCACCTCATGTTGGCCTCCGCTTTGTGCACTAGTAGAACCTTAAAAGCTAAAAAAATAGAAAAATGAAGGAGGCACAGGAGAAATGAAAGAATGCAAGAGAACAGTGTTCTATAATCAAATAGTTGTGTTCTTGCAAATAGTGTAGTACTGAAGCTGTTAGCATTAGCACCAGCGTAACGATTGACATGGGCGGGATCTGAAGGAATGATGGCTTTGTTCTCACTGATCATAACTAGTGTTCAAACAACTGTCTTAGTGATAAACAGGCTGGGTGATGGAGTCACTGAGACCCTTCTGGCCAAAGGTAATAATCACTCTACATCCAGAGATTCGATTAGAATATTAGCTGATAAAACACACACTCATCCCCTCAGACAGGAGGGAACCATCAACAGTGATCTGGATGCAAGTGGATGAGATCACTGACACACACTGCAGCGCTGTTAGTGCTGGTCTGAGTGATCTCCTTTACACACACAATCACACACACACAATCTCACACACAATCACACACACACACATGCACACATTAGAGTGCCGTTAGCGTGAGTCTAAATGCAGATGGAGCAGATCCTCCTGATAAACATCGAGTGCTAAGGTTGGTAGATGAGGGAGTTCTGGAGACGTGTTATAATTAATCCGAACAACTGCCATTCAAAAAATAATAACACGAAAGAATCAGGGGGAAAATATACAAAAGCATGCGTTATTCATCATTTTCCTCAACTTCTCCTCTGCCTCCATCATTAGACGTCGCACAGTGTGAAAGTCTTCCTACCGCAGTAACGTGTGTGCATGAATCTGATAGCTCCTTAAAACACGAGCCTGGTGCATGAAAACAAATAGCCCTCTTTCACGGTGCGTTTGGAACCACCAGGGCCTGAACAAGGCCAGCGGCACACTGCGTTACATGCCACTGCAACTGGCAACCAGACCCCAAATTACAGCTCGGCCTGTTCTATCCTTCTCATTCCTCCGCTCCCCCTCCTCTCTTTCATCTTCCCCATCAGAGAACTCCCCTCTCAGCCTCTCCACCCTGTCATGGAAAAACCACCAAAACCCTGGACCGCGAATTCGTGCTTTTCTGTGCAAAATGTTCGAGTGGAATCTCACGCTGATTCCCACTGTACCTCCTTCTTTTAATCAGCCAACGTCCAAGCATGCATACTGCATGTAAAGTACTGAAATAACATTCTCTTTCAGGCAAGGTGCTCTGTAAATCTGTGCCTACATTGTGCTGTAGCAACTATTTATATCAACCAAAATGTGTATTAACATTAAAGCATGCTAAAATATGTAATGATCGCAGTGTATGAGTGCTTTGTACTCCAGCACAGGGTGTATAACCTAAACCACATCCTGCTGGTTTTTGAGGTTCCCCGTTTTGTCATAGGTGGGAACTTATGGCTGACAGTCAATAGGTTCACTGCTCCCCTGCCATCAACCCTTCAACTCTAATGACCATGGTGTATTCTTAATGACTGGCCTAACAGTCTGCAAAGCTCTTCAGCTCTGTGGTCCCACAATGGTGAAATGAACTATCCAACTCTACACGATCAGCAACTTCACTCCCAATATTCAAAAAACTGCTGAAGACAGAACTTTTCCATAACTTTCTTTGCACTTAAAAAATTCTTAAAAAAAAAAAAATTGCACTTATATTTCATTAAACGAACACACTTCTCCTGATAGTGCTTTGCTTTGCTTTAGTTTTTGCTCCTTGACTTAGAGTTTTGCTTGTTTTGTACCTCACTTGTAAGTCGCTTTGGATAAAAGCATCTGCCAAATGACTAAATGTAAATGTAAATGTAACAGTGGACTGAACATCTGCAGATAGCCAGCATATCAGATGTATTCTGTCTGGGTACTGAAGTGTCTCCAAAGAAAGTGGAAACTAATCCTGCTATCTTATCTCCCTGACTAGCAGTTAAAACATCTCAATATTCATCATGTTTTGGTTAGGGGAGTTATTTCCAAGGAATGCATTTACTGATAATGTACTCTTTTACAAATGGTTCTTGTCACTCTGCCTGCAAATTCTAACTTGCAACCTTTTTTAGATTTACATCAAAGACAAATGCAAATAATATCAAGGACATATAATCTAACACATGAAAATGAACATGGGATGGTTCTGGGAAAAACACTAAGGTAGATTACACGTCAAAGGCAGGCAAATAACCAGGCCAACAATCTGAACAAACAAGCACAAAAAATGAAATCACGGCTAACCATCCTCCTAAAACACAATGCCAAAGGTCACGTCTCAGGTCTACATCAAGTTATCCATGCACAAAAACAACCACGTCCACAGACACAAGTGAACAGAGCAAGCAGGATGAGAAAACTGAGGGGTCCTACAAATGTACCTTGATGCACCCCATGAAACCCAACAACATCACGATACCGGACAACAACATCACAAAACCTGCTAACCATTCCATTAGGGAAGGGAAGGGAAGACACAAAGAAGAGAAATACTTCTAGTTTTTTTACCGTTAGGAGGAGGTAAACTGAGATGCAGGGATGTCCTAGGTTTAGGGTCAGGTTGGGGGTCCTGTTTGAACCCTGGGGGTAAGGGAGATCAAGGAAGTGGAAGAAGATGAAGTAAAGGGAGTAGGTTGGATAAGCCTTTGTGTAGGGGATATGTGTTTAGAACTGGCTTGTGATGTTTCAGAGACATGTGGTATCATGAACAGTATTAGCAGTTTCATGGCTTTATTTCAACAATGAAAGAAAATAAATCTCAATGAACAATCAAACTGTGGTTACAAACCCAAATGGAGCACACGCCATTCAGACGTTCTGTTTCTCGTTATGACTCCACGGTCTATGGTGAACTGAAAGACCCAAACACCCGGAGTGAAAGTTTTCAACAAACACATGGTTAATTTGGTGCTTAACCACAACCCATGCCAAGTGAAGCCAGTTCAGGGGTAGTATCACAGCACTCCATTCTGCAGGACCTTTATTCTCAGACAAATGCAGACAGGACCGGTACGTTGCTGTTGTGGTGAACCCCATCTAATTACTGTTTTTCAAAAGCTCCATGGTGACACCTCATGAACCCAACTTTTAGGGCAATTTAACTATGCTATCAAATATTAGTGTTCTTTTGTTCTGTTTCTGATTTCTGTCTGGGGTTTGACATCAGTAATGATTCCAGCAACTGGTCCACTGTCTGCATAGGACCAGGTCTAGGCCTCAGCGTGCTTTGATACCTCTGAAGTAGGGGATGTAGTTGTGCTGCTGCAGCATGGCCAGGGTGGTGGGGTTTAGGTGTAAAGACAAGCCTGCACTGCCACCCGCTGGTGTGGGTGAGTACTTGCCACCACCACCACTTCCTTCTGCCCCACCAGAATAGTACACAGGAAGGGAGGATGAGTCCCTGGCGCAGGTGGACAAGTATTTAATGCCACCTATGAAGTTTGAAGGCAAAGGAAGAGAACTGGAGTCATGGGACTGGCTGCTGTATCTACCACAAATGTTATACCTCTGGCCCAGAATGTCCAATCGTGCTACAAGAACCATGTTGAGTAACAACATAAAACTGTGAAGTATATTTGATTATAGTTAAGTTAAGCCTTATTGAAAAATTGCACTAAAATCAGGAACTGTCAGTGTCTTAGCTGAGATCAGCTCCTTTTTGCTGCAAACACAGCAATCGCACTCAGGTGCAGAACAAATCATCTGATCTAAATCATTTAGTGCGATGCTCCCGGTGATAACGCATACTGAACTAAAACAGGGTCAAAAGCTATGAATCAAATGGTTTGAGGGTATCGGATTATGTGTAGAGTTTAACACCCTAAAACATGCTGCAGGGTGAATCAGGGACAAAGATGAAGGACGCCATTGAGGACGTGCAGTCTTATAGATATTTGGTATGCTTGGATTATTGTTATTTTGAAAAGAAACGAACCTTGTGATACAGTCTTACAAACTTCTCAAATGATTTGGACCAGAGCAAAAGCATTCAGATGTGAAAACGCTCTAAAATTGCCAAAGAATATGACAAATCATAACATAACATAACATAACATATTAGCCCTTTAATGGACTGAATATCTTCTCCTCTAAAATAAGCTTCCAGTCACCGTGGCTTTGAAAGAGCGAATTTTCCACCATCATATTTTGTTCCGTGCAAACCAAATATTATTTTAGATACCACAACATGAAGAAAGTCATGGCTTTGTGATGTGCTACTACATCATGGAGAATAGCTGAAATGAAAATTTAATCAGAAAACACAAATTTAAATCACTTAAAGGGTTCTGACAGCACAATAAAGAAGTTGTAGAACCTTCTGGCATGGAATTAGTTTGCTCATAAATACAGTAAGTTTTAAAATTCTTTATTATTTTGTACTAAGAATGGATGTTCATTCATAGTAAGAATTAATGTTCATTCATAGTAATAAACACTATTTTATAATTCAAACTTAAAGACCCAAAAAGTCAAAATTGATATATTTTCTAACAAATTCAATGAAAATGAGACAAGACATGTCGTCTCTCAGCTGTTCTGGTTAATTCTGTGTCTTGTCCAAAGAAAACCTTGACATGTAGCCAGAAAGAACCAGGAGTCGAACCACTGACCCTGTGGTTTATGGTGACTGTTCTACTAACTGATTTACTGCTGTAGTTATAGGGCCTTTAAACTGCCAACTGTGTTCTTATGTGACAGCATTACATGGACTGTTTGTCATACAGTATGTGTGTATGAGGCTGATACCTGGTCTGCTGTAATTCTGAGGGGAACGTGATGGGGTGTAACGTCCATAGCCCCCCAAGGAGCTGTTAGAGCTGGGACTGGAGGGCCTCCTCTGACGGGGTGACCTCTCCCCATCGCCCTGGATGCACAAAATCACAAGTTAAACACACATTCAAATTATTGCTGAGAAATGCACACTGACTTCACCACAGCGTCAGACAGGAATGTGGGTAAGACTCCATTTCTGATTTATTCTTAAGGCGATGGCTTAATAATGATAATGCCATAAATGCACACTCACAACCCCCACTCACACACTCTCACACACACACACACAGGATAGCATGTTGCACAGGGTTTGTGACATCCACAGTGTGTTATATTACCTCTGTAGAAGTAGGAGAAAGCAGCTGGGGGGACTGCAAATGAAGAGGGAAGAAAGCCACTGATTAGGATGAACTCATATGCGAGGTTAGTATATGAGTTAAGCATCCAGTGATGAGTGTGACCATTCGGCGTGAGTGAATAATGACGCCCACTACTGTTCAGTTTACATGCTATGCGCTGAGCGCACTGCAGAAGAGCAGATGTGTTTGCGCTGATGGAGGCCTGTTACAGACTTGAACTGGGAAGATGGAGGAATAGCAGTGTGAGAAAACAAATTCTCAAAGAAGCAGCCACAAAACAGTGTTTACTCAGGCAAATCAGGATCATTTGTGAGAGACAGAACAGCAGCGAACCCTCTATTCAAATTAAACAACGTGGAAAAGAATATGTACTGTAGTAAATATTCAAATGAGCGACATCAGTCAATTTACCAGCCAATTTTAGATCACTGGCTTCTTGCAGAATTCTTCCAAATCCCAAAAATATACAAGGTTGAGGAACAGACTTGTATACTGTACTGTACTGCACTTATTACCATTACTTATAACTATGTCTTTTTAGATTTCCCAAATTAACACTGAAACACTAAAAAGTATTTGAATACCTTATTTAACAAAAAGCTGATAAACCCTCCTGTAAACTACAGCATTATTGTAGACACTGCAGTCAGTATAGACTACAGTACAGGCTCATGAAGCAGACAATTCACAATTTGCTCCACTTCTGTAAAGAATTTAAATGAAAAAGCCAGAGAGAACAGAAAGACACAGAGCTGTGGGAGCTTGGTCTACCTCTCCGTAGTGCCTCTCCTCAGATGGGTAGCTGACGTAGGGGGAGTAGGACAGCATATCAGGCCTGTCTATGTTATAGATAGCCTTGGTCTTTGGAAGGGCTGCCAGGTCTTTGTAGTCCAGCATCTCCTCCCCTAATTTGGCCTGGCAACAGACAGGAGAGACCATTTGTGAATGATTTAGTAATTCAACATTTGGTGTTATGAAGAAGGAACAAACACGAGAAGCTGAACTAGAAGCAGCTGCTGCCCACTGCTGGTGAGTAGATGTAGTCTTACGTAGATGACTCTGCTGGGTGAGCCTGAGGTGCTGGAGGCTGGGACTGAAGTGATGCTCTCAGAGGAAGTCCGGGTCACCTGAAGCACATACACACACATAAACATACGTATTTATGCTTAAATATACTGCATACACATCAGAAATACACATCAGTAGGTGTATTTCCTATTCATCCATTCAAGCTCATGCTTTTAATGAACAGAGTTCATTAATTTTGCACCATAATGATTAAACAACTGCAACAGATCCTCACATTTACAGGCTTAAACCAGTGACTATTTGGCATTTTAAAATGATAAATTAACTTACATACATAAAGTCAAATATTCAAGACCAATGAGGCTGTGTTTACTTTCTGCTTCTTAATTACCAAATCCTTTCTTATATTTAAAAGCAAAAAAGTGGCACAGTCAATGATATACAGTAAGATATCACATAGGAATTTAGCTAAATCAACTAAGATTTTATTTGTAAAGTTATAAAACAAAGTTTATGTAAATATGTAAATAAATAAAACTTTAATTTAACTTAAATTTCAAATTATCATTATATAACTCATAAAATGAAAACTTATAAACACTTGTTTTGTCTCGAGGTTTTTCCTGTGTGATTGAACAGATGATGTTCTGAGATCTCACTCGTCTTGATTTAGTTTTTAAAGATACAAAACTAGCATGTTAGCAGCCTTTCAAGCATGCACAGTTCAAACTCTTCTGAGATTCTTCCTTTGTGTAGACTAAAGAAATCTAGCGTAATGGAAACTTGCTGTTTGTCTTAAATACATTTTAATTGAAGCTATGTTTGTTTCTTTACATAATACTAAAAAGAAAACTAGCAAAAATCTATAAAATTTGGAATAAATTAAGGTGAATTTAAACCTTGCTTAAAGCTACAATATACAGCTTAAGCTAGCGTTAGCATACACTCTGCTCCTCCTAGCCTTGGTATACAGTTAGGTCCAGAAGTATTCGGGCAGTGGCAGCGTTTTTAGGATTTTGACTTTACACACCACCACCATGGATTTGTAGTAAAAAAATGCCATGTGATTGAAGTGTAGAATTTCAGCTTCATTTTAAGAGGTATCACAAAACAGGAATTACAGCCATTTACCTCCATTTTCAGGGGCTCAGTATTATCTCTAATATTTGGGCAAACTAACTAACTTAGTCAAGTGACTGACTTCGCCTTTGTAGAATACTTCATTTCTCTGTCTTTAAGTTAACAATATGCTTAGGGTCATCATCTATCTGCACTGTGAAGCACCGTCCTATCAGTTTTGTAGCATTTGTCTGAATGTGAGCAGAGAGTATAGTTGTATACACCTGAGAATTCATCTTGCTACTTCTGTCCACAGTCACATCATCAATAATAGTGAAATCAAAGAATCAAATTCCAGATTCCAGAACATTGTAGGCAGTTTTAGATGTTTTTTAGGTAATCTATTCTGGTTTTCCTGCTCTTGAATGTTACCAGTGGTTTGCACCGTGTTTTAAAGCCTCTGTACATTAATGGAGTCTCCATAGACTGTTTGAGTTTGACAATGTGGGTTTTTCTGCACCTATAAGAGGATTCTGCCATCATCTTTACTTGTTTTCCATAGTCATCAAGGCCTTTCAATATTGCTAAGTTCACCAGTGCTTTATTTCTTCTTAAGAATGTACCAAACTGTTAATTCAAGTTTTTTTTCTTTCTTTTATAGGTCTTATAGCTTCATGATGCCTCATTCACTTGCATTTAGATCTCCTTGGATTTCATATTGATAGCTCTTGTCAAACAGCTGCCAAATCCCCCCTTATTACTTAATCCCAAATCCTGAGCTTTTATTTGCTTCATTTGCCTTAAGTAATGAGGAAATGGATCATAGCTGGTTAGTTAACATCTTGTCAGTGAAAATACTATTGAGGCCCTGAAAATGGGAGCACTCTGATTAAAATGACAGTAATTCATAAACTGTAAATGCCATATTTTTTGTGAAACCTCCTAAAATAAAGCTGAATGTCTGCACTTCCAAGACATCTTTGTTTTATTTCAAATCCATTGTGATGGTGTTTTTATGAAAAATAACCCAAATACTAACTAACTGTATTTTTTCAGCACAAGCTAGCCAACAGCACTTAAGCACCCCAGACACTTCTATCTTTGTGAGGACATTCATTGGCATACTGCATTCACTGGCTCCTAACCCAGCTAAATGTCTAACCCCTAATCCTAACTTAAATCTAATTAACCTTACCCCTAAAGCTTAATCCTAACCCTAACACATGCCTTGGAAGTTGTGAGGACAGACCAAAACGTCCTCACTTTGTTGGGAAAATACTTATTTTTGTGTTCTCACTATGTACATGTACAAGAACACACACACACACACAGTGGCTCAATTAGTGCAGCCATGTCGAGTGAGGCAGTCAGCAGGAATCAGTTATTGTTAAAGCGCACACACTGAAGACAGTAGGTTCCCCTCAGAGAAAACGACATACACCTGTTTGGTCTTCACCATTTTACAAAACAAAAATCATGTCCACTGTGTCCTCTGCAGATACACATGACGCATCCATCAGATACAGGTACTGAGGTATCCGTCATCTCTACTGGCTCACTAAACTATCTTCAGCATCATTAGTCACTGACCAGTCAAATATAGCAGCTCTGCATCACATAAGAACTGAGTAGCTGCTGTTTAACATGAAGCAAATATAGCAGTAGGTGTCAGGAGTTAGGATCAGCCCATGCTGCAGATGATTGTAGAGGGGGTGAGGGTGGGTGCAGGGAGGTACAGGAGCACCAACCTCTTGCTCTGGGATGTCACTGAGCTGTATCCGGACCTGCTTCTGGGAATGAGAGGGGTTATAATGAAGAATGAGGATGGGAGATGGAGGAAGGGCAAATACTGGATGTGAGGCTGCGGGGTAGTCGAGGCAAAGGTAACACAACAGGATTTTGTCCTGGACCACTGTTATGTTTATGTTGTTATGATTGGTGTCTAGTCACTAGACTAAAACTAGGCTGAAATGAGCTTATTACTAATTTTACACTGAATAGAAAGTCATAGATTCACAATGATGAGAAGGAACTTTTTGACCTGTTATTGTATGATGACATTAGTCAGCAGATTTAAGGCCCTAAAACAGTAAGGGGTTGATAGTAGATACTCTGTAATGACATGGTCATTTTTATGTGCATTTGATTAATTCTATGTCTCAATATTACCTCATACAATAACTTTTAGCATCTTTACAGCAGTCAGTTTTCACTTTGGCTCTCAGAATAAGAGAAAATGCTACAATATACACTATATGAGATCCATTCTCATAAAGGGACACCAAGAACAAACTGAGACTCCCCTCCTGATGTAGCTACAGCTTCAATGAGGAGAGGTGGCGATGTGTCTCTTTTTAACAACAAAACAATTGTGTCTTCTCCACCCACCTTACTCTTCTCCTCCTGCTTGGCTGCTTGTCTGCATGGAGGATGCCAGATAGAAGACCCTGATGAAGATAAGATAAGATGTTAGCATTACCCTTGTCAACAATGTGGCATGTGGCATGCTAACATTCGCATTTAGCTTAAAGCAGTGCTGTGTCTAATCATACATGTATGTCTTTTAACACATTAGACCCATTCAACCTTTCACTTTGTTGTCAGTGGCTGTCAACAGTCATATTCCATGCTGTATATTAACTTTTAATTTGAAGCATGTTTTCCTCTTTCCCTGCAACGCTATTGAATTTCTAAACCATAAAAAAAAGTATTGCCACAAGACGACAACTGCGAGAAAGGAGTACACTGGTTGACAGACATTGATGTATATTCAAGTATACTATTAGTATACTTCTTTTTAACTAAAAATGAACCAGTATGCTTTATACTTAGTTTACTTTCTATGTACTTATCAGAAGTATACTAGGCAAAGTAGTATTTAAGTATAGCTGTAAACTAACAAGTAAATAGAAAAGTCTAAGTATATTAGTAGTAATACTTAAGTATACAGAAATACCCAGGATGCATTTCAGTAGTTTAACATTATAAACAAACAACAATTAAGGTTGTTAATTAATAATTTGTCACATTTGTTGTGTGACATGGTGGGGACAGGAATAACCGCAGAACACACTGTATGTTACCATAAGACTTAGCTTTGGTCTTTCTTACCGTCTGAGAATAGATAATTGAGTAGTTCAGATTAAAATCCTCTGTGGTTCGGCAGAAACAGTTTCAGTGCTGGTCTCTGAGTGTTTCAATATACAGAGCTGAAGGTCTCTGAAGACCCTAACACTGATTTTACCTTGCAGATACATTTCCTCTCCCTCTGCAAACATCTGCTCGCAGCGGGCACAGCGGGCACATGTGGGGTGGTAATGCTTCTCTCCAGCCTGTGTTAAGCAAGAAATGAGAATAGGTTACAATTTTGCAGTACATTAAGTGTTGTTGCTTTGTTAAAGGGCACTCGGTTCCCATTAGCACATCGTTGTTGTCTACTGCTTCTCTAGTAAGCAACTTTAAACAGTCATAACAGATGCTGTTGATCCTGGTGGAAAATGACCATAAAATTATATATTATGTTATAATTTTCATTTGCTTTGACTTAGTATTATTATTATTATGTATAAAAGTGAATACTTTGGCATAATGGTGTTGGAAAATCTCCATTACTTCAAACAAACAAACAACAATAACAAAACCACTGAATAAATAAATGTATGAATAAATAATGTTGCTCTGTGCTTGTCTGAAGCCACGCTTTATTAGGAAATTCATAATTAGCTAAATGAAAATGCTGACGCAGCGTGAAAAGCATGGCAGTGCTGAGCTTTCAGCATGTTCTAGCTACAAATCATACCACAAAAAGCTGTGTTTAATTATGTGACCACAAGGTGGAGCACTTGTAGTAGAGAAGCGAGAGTCCCACACGCTTGTGACTCATCAATGTTCAGAAATGGCAAAAAGGAATAAGGTCCAATAAGCTTTATGCTAAATGGTGAAACTGTCCTTTAACTGTATACATTTCCACAGAGAGTAAACCTACATGCTGAGTCTCAGCCATGTCTTTGCTCTGTGCGTTACATGGTTCAGCATTCAGACGCTAATGGGCATCACATGTGTCTCCAGAGGCTGAGGAATCCACAAATCCACAAGTGTGAGGTGTTTGATGAATGATGGATGTGTGTGTGATATTGCACTGAGCTCATGGAGTGGATTGTTTCTGAGCTGGTAAAAGCACAGGACCACAGGGTCTAGAGGTCTTCCACTTTGATCCTAGCATCCAAGAACCAAACTGGGACCACAGTAGGGTTGGATCGATAATATGAATGTCAATGCCGGTGTTCTTTTTATACTACTGTGAACCGTTTGGGTATAATTATCCCTCAGTCTACAGGGATGTGGTCTATATTTTAAATCCCTCTGAAATGGGCAGTTTTTGAAACGTACTTCACTTTGGCAATGCTTTGTATTGGTCCATTTGAGAAGATACTGGGACCACGGGAGTTATGCGGTTTCAGTGCCTTGCTCAGGGGCACATTACAATTGATTGCTCGGAGATTTTTTTTTCTTAACCATATTTTCTAAGCTTGTTTACAGGCTGAAATGAACAACTACTTATATACCAGCCCTAAACTCTTCAACAACCATGCCTCTTGTCCTGTGTTCACATTCTCAATACTACTGCCTTGTTTTGTGTTGTGACAATAAAACCTTTCCTTGAAATCGAGCCCAATTATCACACAGTGTTGGCAAATGATCGCATTTTAAAACACGTTAGATTTATGGGCTTGATAATAAGCTAAACGACTCAAGGCAATGAAATCATTCTTGTCAGAATTCTTCTAAAGGCATCCCATCTTCTGGCACTCTACAATCCCTCTGAGGTCTCTCTGCAGTGTTGCGTCAACTCAATATGAAACAATACCAGAAAACAGGATGTGAACACCCTATTTCTTGGATAACACCCTGCTTAATGCTTATCAGGACCAAATGGATGGCAGATGGAGAGAGGGGGCAACCAGAGACATGTGCTGACCAAAAATGAGCAGCGAGACCTGGTATCACTAGGAGAAAAAGACTGGCAGCATTTTATGGAACTCATTCCAAAAGCTCACATTGGAAGTGAACTAAGAAAGATAAATAGACAAAAGTCTTGAGAAAAGAGGAAGTTGACTTAGAGACACTGAAGCCTGGAGATAAAAAGTTGGAACTGGATTGAAACTCTAACATGGAAAGTGTGACAGGGCCGGAAGGCTGCATGAGTGGAACATTATCATATTCAATGTCCTGCAGGACTGATAAGTTAAGGAAGACGATGGGTTGAGGACCAGCAGGAAGGGGATAAACTGGAAAAGTGATGATTGAGAGTTTTACTTAGGACTGGGTCAGCCAGGATTAAATCCTGTGGTTGAGACTCCTGCAGAGTAAAGTAAAAGTAAAGAGGTGGGAGAGAGCAGGTGAGCAAGGCAGCCTTTCCTACATCTTTATGTCCCAATTATCTCCGGACCCCCTGCTTTTTTTTAAACGATGCCCTGTCCGCTCCCTCATCTCACCACTGCAGGAACCAGTCAGTAGAGGGAGGTGGTCCGTTAAAGATACACAGAGAAAATCTGTGATGCTCTTCATGCTTTTTTCTACACCAACCTCATTTTCTGAACTCTCTGCAGCACTCACTGCCTTAGTGTACGTGTGTCAACCTGCCATGTTGAACTGAAGCCTTCTGTACATGTGGTCGCCATCAGAATGGCTTCAAACGAGCGATGGAGGAAGTGTGCAGTGATGAACCAACGTTTTCCTTGTCTTCTACTCCACAAGACGACAACTGCGAGAAAGGAGTACACTGGTTGACAGACACTGATGTCTGCATAAAGCCGCAGCAATGAGGCAATAAGAAAAACAATAAACACAAAGTGGATTCAGCCTCTCCTGCTGCCGGCTCCAGTCACTGATGTGATCCATCCCCACAGACGGACTTTTTGATCTGCAAATGTCATGACATTTTAAGTGCTTCTCAGCCCGGCGCAGATAGACCGGCTGGATATGGCCTCTAGAGCTGATACACTAAAGCAACTCTGTGCGTTAGCTTTGGATCGAAAAATAACACAATCTGTCAAAGGAATAACACTGTAGAAAGTGTCATATTAGCTTGCATGAAATATATACTTATAATATATCACATTAACTCAAGTGATAGTCTGGTTACCTATTAGCTATGTACCTCAGTCTTTACTTTGGCCTGTAAACATTACTGTATCCATATTATTACATCTGTTCCTGATGTCACATTACTGCTTAACCTTCCTTCAGGTAAAACTGTCAGAAATCATCAAGTCTACTGACTTCAGACATAACATAACATAGTAATAGTAGCACAAGAAGATTATAGTCAATAATGTAACATCTATATAATATCTATATTATAAGGTTTACTAAAAGTTGACACTGGAACAATTTTGTTATTTTAGAAAGCATATTTCCTACTACTCTGCTTTCAACAAGGAGTTCAGTGGTTCAAACCTCTTTTCTTCTGAACCGTGGTTCAATTCATATCTTGTTTATTGTTTTCTTTGTTTCTGGAAGGGGCATTGTAAGATGATCAAGAAAATGACTTTGATCAGTCAGCCCTATTAGAAAATTGGTTATCACGGTTTAAGCTTCACAGTTTTTGAAAGTGTTAATCTGATTCTAAAAATATAAGACAAATAAAATACCAATTTTATTTTTACATACAGATCAACAAACCCACACATAGGCTGGGTATATGATCGTATGTGGAATTTGATCCATTCAGCCAAAGAGAACTTGGGAAGGATAAAAACAATAGCATTTATCCCATCTGTGGGTGCAGGGAGCCAACAGGAAGTCCCCTCATCCAGCCTCAGATGTGTGTTCTCTCAGCTGGATCAGCTGGAGATGGACTCCAGTGCACAGGAACAATGGATCCAAAAACAATGTGAAGAAGCCCACTGAGTTTATGGGGTATGAACCTGGTGAACAGCTTTGATATAAATGAACACAGTATCCAGTTCACTTACATCAGTTGGGTGTCACACATGGTCATAAGGGTCAGTGAATAGCAAGTAAAACTGTAGGGATGTACCCAAGACTGTCCAGTGGTCTTTGGACTCTTTGTGTTATCTTATGCTCATCATTTTTTGTTTAATGTCACACAATGACCATGATTAATGCTGCAGTCTGAAACGTGTTGGACTCACAGTAAAGTCGTTTTTACTCTGCTGTTAAATATTACTTAAATATAACTTTTAGCAGTTAAAAAGTCAAAGATTAGAAGTTTCAACGGAAATGAATGAAAACTTGTCTTGAGTGAACAAATACAACATCCTCTTACCCAGGCAGCTCACACACACACCGCAGAAACACACTAACATAATAGGTACAGGTGCGTCCAGTCCTACCTGACTGGCTTCGGCCCCAGATATTCTAATGCTAAAAAAACCACACCTGATAGCTCAACACAGAGACAAGGATAGAAATGTGTTCTCTTTCCATCCCTTACGTTCCTCCTGCTGTCCAGATGCAGGAACCTGATAGGTGTTTATGAAAGCAGAAAATGTGAAACTCTGTCATGTGGCGAAAGAACAGAGAGAAAGTGGGAGAAAAGGATTGTTGTTTCTCCCCATAATGCTGCTCTGTTGTTCTGAGGTCTGGGAGGGAGCTTCCAAGACCCCCCGTCTAAAAGCTTTCTTCCTCTCCTCCTCCTCCTCTGATCCATCTCTCTGCCCAAGGAGGATATCCTGTGTCCATTCCCTCCATCAGTGCAAAACAACAGGCTGCTCTACTAAAGGTACATTCCGCCGCAATGACTGATTCTCATCCAGCTCTCTCTCTCTCTTATTTACTGACCATTGAAAGCAAAGCGATATCAGACCAGTTTCCACTTTAGTTACATAAACAAGTCTGGGAGGTAGAACAGCTGGAACTTAAACTGGCAAACAGACTAGGGTTGTACCCCAAGCTGTTTACATTGGAGGCTGCAGGGTTTGGTGATGTTGAGGTGCCTTCATTGAAGTAAAAAATGCAGACATAGATAGGACTGTTCTTCCTACTGTACGTTATGGTTTCAGGAGGCTCTGCAGTGGAGACACACCAGCCTCCAGACACACCACTATATTTACAATATTTACCTCAATATTGAAAATACCAAATATTGCATGTGTTCTGTGTTCAGTTCTGTGTGTTTATAGATACTCAGAAATGCTGTATCATTTTTTTTATTTTAACAGTTTACATTACATTTGTAGTGGAGCATTCTGTGTCTGGGGTGTAAATAGCTGTTCCGATTGTATGAAAAACACAGTGTTCTTTAAACAAATCACAGTTTTCCTGAAACTATATGCAATATGTTGGCACAAGTATGAAAAGCACTGACCTAAACCCACTGTGAGTTGAAATTAGAAAAGTGGATCAATCTTGCTGCAGTGGCAGCTCTGTGGCCTGTTGTGCTGTTCACTGGTTCCAACATGCTGGTCTGGTCTGATGTTAGGTGCAGCTGCCAGCATGATGTTATGACTTCTGCTAACTCTAGTGACATGTTACAACTCACCCCTGGAACAGAGGTGGGCTGTAAAGAAATATAGTGTAGGGGCCAAATGTACAAAGTTAGTGATGTTACTACAACATCATACATTACGTAACACACACTGGCACAAAAGCTTTTTTTTCCCATCCAGACTCATTATAAACAAGCAGCTATAAAACATTGACTCTTAACTCACATATGAACATAATCCTGAGCATCAGAAACCTAAAGAAAGTATTTTTGTGATTATCAGAATTTGATCAGTTCTCTCCAGTATAACACCCAGAAGCATTTCACCCTTCCGAAAAGAGTTGGAACTTCCAGCAGCCTGACATCTTGTTGGCATCTGTGATCTATGTAGGCAGGTCCTTCACAAAAGGCTTAGTAAAGGAGGACTCTAGTGAGCATGCTCTATGAGCCCAGAAATACAGAAGCACGTTGAACATCCAGGTCATTTTTATAGTTAAACTGTCCAAAGAGGGACGCCAACTGAATGAGGTCATACAGATACACAAACACACACATGACTTATTGACGGTGTCTAATACCCACACAGCTAACAACATCTTTACAATGCAATGGTGGACTGAAACTATGTTTTATCTGTTCTGTAGCTGTCAGGAGCTTGTGTTGCCTTGATAACAGCACAGAGAGGACTGCAGAGGCAGACTGGAACTAGAGTGAGCTACACTGACATGATGCCATAGCTGAGGGAGCAGCAATAAGGAATGTGTGCAGCAGACAGAGTGGTCAAAGCCTTTCGCCCACAGCAAAAAAAAAGGAAACAAGATTGTGCTGAATAGTCAGCAACAATAACAACAGAGCAGATCCTGGCTGGCTGGCTGAGCCACACTCAGCAGCCTGCACAGGGACGAACACAGAGTGCTTCTCTGCAGAGATCACCACAGTGGCTTCTGCACATGTGTAGCATTAGCTGTGTATATAAAGTTATGAAATGTTAATGATGACTTCAGGGAAGTGGCGTCAGCACTGATAAGTGGAAATCCGAGAATGGGAAGTACAAAGAATATGAAATAGAAAGATACATTATGCAAAAATAATAACATTATACCAATGACACACGTGAGCAATGGCCTGAAAGCATGGGTGAGTCAGAAAGTGTGCTGGGCCAGTTGACGCTAACTGTGTGAAGCTAGTCCTCGATTATCCCCAAGTTTTGACTTGAACTGACCATGTTCAATTAATAAAAGTTTAAAATAATCTCAATTGAAACATAAAAGGAAACTTAAATGTGGGTGGTGGAAAACCCATCAGCTTCTCCACGTCTGGACACAATGGACAAAAAACAACACAATTCAGTGGGTGGGGAAGTCAAAGTCAACGTGCATTTACGCAAACAGATATAAAGTAGTTGGCAGTAGTTCGGTTCAACAAGAGGACAGTCATTGCCAGTCGACATGTGCTACTTTGCTCAAGGAGTTCTTTGCTTTGTTTATAAATGGTGGTGAGACTCACAAGACACAGTTTAAAGAAAGATTTGTCAAAATAAAAGTACCCTAAGGTCCAGATTTCTTAAGTTTGTGTCCCAAGAATAGATCAAGCTCCCACACTTCACCCATGTCTTTTCAACTATATGTGTCAGTTAATAACTCTATTGTCTCTGCATAAAATGAATAGGAATTTTGACAAATCCTAAAACACTGGAATGACTCCACTTTGCTAATCAGGATTCTTTATTTATGTTATTATAAATGATCTTATATTATTCTTTGTTTATATATATTTATATAAATAGTAGTTCCCAAAACTACTTAGTTGACTTGTAAAAGTCACTTTGGAGAAAACTAGTGTAGGGTCCCTTATTATCGTACATAGTCCATCTATAGTTCCACACCTCATTTAGAGACTTTAGATGTGTGTTCAGAGACTACACGCAAACAGCTACCACAGAGTAACATCACCAGTGCTGTAACGTTACCTCCAGTACTTTCCCAGTGATGTACTTCTTGCAGCTCTCACACTGGATGCCAAACATGGCGTGGTAGTCCATCTCACAGTACGGGACCCCGTCCCTGAAAGGACAACACAGTATGGGACAGCAGATCAGACGCCGCACAGAGAATCAGAATCCTTCACACACTGAGTCTGAGCTGACGGCGCTTAGTGTATTTTTATTTTAATCGAATGCGTGAAGTTCTATGAGTTTAACAGAGATAAAATAAAAGTGTAAGTGAATGCTTTTCTGTGTTTTTTCCTTTCATTACTAAATTAGTCACAGCAGAGGGACAGATTGTTTTTAGGAGCATCACAAGTGAAACATTATTATTATGAACTATTTGAACAAATAATTTGCCTAAATAAAAAATAATCTAAATTGTGTCACTTAAAAACAATAGTCTTAGTGTTTCGTTTGATTAAATAATGAATTCTTCATGCTGGAAAATGTGCAAAAATATACTTAATTACCAAATAAAGGCTTATATTTGGAAGACTTTGAAAAAACATGTAAAAATCATAAGGTTTGTGACATCTAACACCTTCAATCCAACAAGCTAAAATTCAGCATCACGTGCCATGAAGGCAGTAGCATTAACCCAGTAGTGCAGTCTCTGTAGTGTATTTCCAAACTTAAACTGACTTACTTGCTGATGTACTCAGCATTGAGCACTTTGTTGCAGACTTTACACTTGAAGCAGCCCAGATGCCAGTGTTTGTCCAGTGCTACAAGAGACTGTTCATTCTTAAACTCCTTCCCACAGCCACAGCAATCTGCACACACAACAGAAAGACGAAGATTGGCTTTTCCTGTAGTATTTTGATTTAAGTGAGTAAAAACAGCTAGAAGAGCTTTGGGCAGTTTGGTGTTCTAAGGGAGGAAGGTCTTAACATCATTTACAAAAGTGTCAATTTAAGGGACAGAACAGAATATTACAATAACAAGCAGTGAAACTGGATAAAGTTTACTTTTGGCATGGCTTATGCTAAGAGAGGAACAGATAGAAACATAAACAGAGAACTGACTGTGGACAGCTTGAATGGGTGCAGGGCTGTTGGCAGGAAGAGGCTGGGTACACTTTTGGCAGATACACTCCTTCCCATTAAACGTCACTCGGTCACCGGCTGGAAACGGCTGTCTGCAAACAACAGAAAACAGATGGAACATCAGACGAAGGTTTGTGCTTAGTTCACCAAAAGCTTAAAAATATATTTGAATGACTTATACAATAAATTGCGCAAGTTTATATTATGATAAGCCACTGTTTACCACAGAATGGGATGGGTTTCATTGCAAAATAATGAGTAAAATCCCCCCACACCTGAATGTCTATCTTAATTTATCTGATCTGACAAGCAGCAGCTGTCAGGGTGGAGCCTCTACCTCATCATGAGGAGGAACATTTGCTGGACACTTCACTGTCAAAGGTTCTTGAGTTGTTGTAGTGCGAGCGCACAAAGAAAAGTCATGTTTTTTTATATATCTTTTTAGTCAGAATTCTGGACGTGTCAAATAGAAATAAAAAGCGGAGAAAGGTATGGTTTTATCTGATTTTTTTTATAAACTTATTGTAGGTCACACAAAGCTTCTTTCTGAGATGGGACATTAAATACTATTATCAGAAAATACTAGTATCATTTGCAAAAAAAACAAAAAAAACAAAAACAAACAAACAAGCAATTAGTATAAATGATAATGGACCTACAACTGAACCCTGGGGTACACCCCATATTTATTTCAGTGCCTCTGACAAGCAACCAGCCTTCTGATAAATAGTGATTTTTAGTAGTGTTACACACTGATGGCAACCACACGAAGTTCCCAACGTGTCCTTAACCTCAATTATGACCATAAGCTGGGGCTTCACAACTACTGTACTTTTCTTTTGGGATTTGTATTCAGCAATCACAGGTAGATGGAGCCAGAGAAATACTTCAGACATGCTTGTTTCTTCAAACATGCAAGTTGCAGCAAGGTTATGTTGAAAATAATGAACTGATTTATTGTGTATTTATTCATAGACATTACAAAGACAATAAAATAATGTTAATGTGTCCTGGCTGATTGTGCTCCAACATAGCTGCTGTCAGTGAGTCAAGTACAGAAGGAATTATGATTCCTTGGCAGAGCAAGGCTCTGACTGGCTGCCACACGCTGTTTCCTACATCTCGAAATGTAATATTAGAGCTACTGTCACAGCCAGCTACTGAAGGAGGAATACATCCAGGCAGACTGGGGGAGGCTGAGATTATAGGTTACTCATGTATAAACACTCAGAAAGTTTTTTAAGACTAATATGTTGATTGAATCATGGTTGATTTAATGTGGACCTTCTGACATTGATCAAAAAAGACTCACATCGAAGTGAAAACAGATGTCAACTAAACAATTTGAATGAAGTTCAATCGTAAATGAGAAAGTAAGCAATTGCATAATTGCTTAATTGCACAATTGGTTTTGAAAATCACAGAGTAAGGTAAATGGATCATAGGAATGGAAGTAAATCACACAGTGAACGTATTTCAAGCGACTGTAGTGCATATACACCTGTATCTGAAAGGCCAGATCGCTGACAAATCAATGTTATGGCCAAAGTCACACAAAGCTTTTCTCAGAAAGGTCAATATAAATCATAAGTGAAGAGAGATACAAGAAAACTGTCACAATCAAATTTCTACTTAAATCACATTTAAAAAATATAAAGTCAGTTTTCTGAAAAATGGCTGACAGAACCTGACAGAGAGTTTCACAAGGACTAATGAGGACAAACTGCAGTGTCCAGTTGTACAAAGCTCACTAAGACCTACCAACACGCCAATGCTGTAAATGCATTGTGCATACTAATTTTCCATATTGTTTCATATTTTTATTTCATTTAGATTACTTTTTAGAAATGTGTTTTCACAGTCAGTGTCAAAAAAACTGACTAACCGTAAAAAGCATGGAACCTGATGTTGATCCTTGATTAATTTTACTTTTACTACTACTACTATTTTACTATTTTTTACTTTTGTTTGATTTATTTTTGTAACTCTAAGTATGTTCATTGTTCTTTTTAACGGGAAACAAGTTCATTTGGATGAAATTTGCTTTGGTGTGACCTCAGTGCATCAGATTTGAAGCCATTTAATCACTGTTAAAGGCTGCATACGAGTGGCTATAGAGAGGTAGACAGATACATGCATCACAGGAGAGTTGTGAACTAGCATCTACTCACACACATGCAGACCCACAGCGATACACTAATGTCTCATCTCAAGCTGCATTTGCACTCTCTCTCTCTTAATTCCTCCTCTCAGGCCTATTTTTATATTCGTCACAATAAGCCTGTGTGTTTTGCCACAAAAGCGATATCTGTTATGAGAGGAGCACAGAAGTTTTGTGATCACATTACAAACCTCAAATGCCACACTGGAACATTCTGATCTCAGGTTCAGCATGGGGATCACCATGGTATGATAGGACACACACACACACACACACTCATAGGAAACCCACCCCCAGACACTTAACACTAGCTATGGGAATGGGCTAAGTGGCCACATCGGAGCGACCCCACACTTAAAATTCCTGCCTGAGAGAAGCTTCCATTACCTTTCTAGGCCTGAGGGACGACACTGGTCATGTACACACACAAATCCACATTGTACAGTCAGTAGAAGCATGCACATGGCTGGAAACAGGTGAAGATGACTGTGTGACTTGCAGTGACACGTGCCATCATGTGTTTGCTTATATAAATACTGTGCATATGGCAACCAGGTGATGAAACTACAAATCTGTTGACTTCTAAAATGTATCTGACTGCATCCACAGTAAATTAAATACAGCATATAGAATTTAAATGTTTAAGACATCCACGTTTCTTACTTGCAGGAGGCACAGACAAAACAGCGTGGGTGGTAGGTTTTACCCAGGGCAGATACTACTTCCCCCTCTATGAAGTCCTGGCAGCTGAAGCAGCGAGTCCCGTACATCCGCTGGTAGTCCAGAGTACAGATGTATTCACCCTGGCGCACGAAGAAGCCTCCCTGGGCAAGTTCACTACCACAAACTGGTTGGTAGGGTAGTAGAGAGGAAGAGGAGGAGAGAGGTGGGATGGAGAGAACAATGGACCAAGGGACAAGGGAGAAAAACAGAAGGCAGAGATCAATTAGACCAAGCTGGTGACACACATCTGCTGTAAAAACTAAAGCTCTGGACTACTTCCAGGGTCAAGGTCAGTACATAAAATTTGGCAAAAATCACAGGCATTGATTTGTTCACTTTCTTAAAGAGACAAAAATGAAGTAGGCACTGGCTCTGAACCAAACTCAAACTGGCTTGGTGAAAAAAGGGCAATAGGTCAGTTTGTTTCTAAAGAAAACTCCCAAATAATGTGTTTTTCTTTCTTTCCTTGAGTTCAACATTTTCAGAAATATTCTTGTTCACTTTCTGCCAGTTAGATGAGAAGAACTGTTACTGCTGTCATACCTGATCAATATGAAGCTACAGCTGGGACGTGGCTAGACTCTGTGCAAGACCTGCCCACACCCTTAAACTTTATTGCTGCACACATTATGTCATGTTCATAAAATGCATGTGAAAAGTTCAGCACTGTGCTTTGAGAAGAGAACATACCATACCTGCTTTTGTACAGATGAAACTAAGCTAAGCTAAACGTGTGTGTTCATGGACAGCTGACTTTGTTAATTGCATAATAGCATATTACTCTATATGTACAATCATGGGTGTGTGTGTGTGTGTGTGTGTGTAGCAATAACAATGCATGACAGGAACTCGGAAATCATGAGCTCACAATGATTACACACAGTAACTATGGCAACAGCATGACATCACAGGGCAGGCCTCAGGGGAACCCTCGCTCTATTTTCCACTCCTTTAGCAAAAACAATGCCCCTCCTTTCTCTTCCCTCCTTTCATTCTCTGTGGTAAAAACAACAGGAAAAATAAATGAGAGATGTTTGTGCTAGCTGATGTCACACCCTGGGATTGCTCTGTGAACTTTTAGCACGTGCACACAAACACACACTGTCTGAAATCTGCAGGGATGTGTGAAGGCATCAGCTAGGACATATGAGGCATGTGTCTGAGATCACACACGTACACACACAACATCTAACCATGCAAACAGCATCAACACTACTGCATATACCACACCTTGTACCTCACCCACGCTAGCTGCTTTATGGCTTTATGAGGATCTAATGCACACCAGTGCAATGTCTATGTGAGTACTTGCACAATGTTATGGGCCCTTTACATGTGTGGTACAAGTTGTTACGAGGCCTCAGGTTGCCCTCAGGTTCACTTAGCTTAAAAATACCTGCTGCCTATTTTCTGCACAGGCAATATGTTAGAATTAGCATGTGAATCGCACTTGAATCACTTGCAGTAACTGCCAGCTTAATGTGTGTTGGGCAAGATTTTGGTTTCGTTCCCGTAGCTTCAGGCTTCAATGGTTCAATGAGTGTAAAAGTCGCTTTCAATTTTACTCCTTCAAGTAGCTTAATTGGGTTCAAGAGCTGTGAGTCACAGCCTTTGTTGTTGCTCAAATTGTTGACACCTGGTAAGTGGAACATACTACAGTCAGTAACGCTGCACCATTTTAAGAAATCATTTATTTTTATTTGAGGGTTTAATTAGAATGATTGTTCATTAGCCATTGGTTGCTTATTGATGTTGTTTCAATTTGAGATTTGTTTGAATGGACCTAAATTTGTTTTTTTACTCTGATGACGAAAGTTGAAGCTGAATCGTGGGATTCTGTAGCTTTTCATTTGCTCCAGCGGCAGAGGCAGTTTCGTGCTGTGATGATGTGACTAAATACATGCGTGGGCCCATCTGGAGCCTACAGGGATTACAGGGAATGTAAATGTGATGAAAAACATCTACTGACAGACCAAACGCACGGTTTACAGTGTGTTACGTTTTTCTTTGGTCTAATTTCACATAGACTAAACTGAAACGTCAACACTTCTCATTTTCCTGCAAGTTACATAACAGTCCAATTCTCAAACCCTTTTATTCCCTTGTAAAAGCCTTGACATGTTGAACAACCTTTGTCCAAGAATTGCACTATTTCACTTTTTATCAAGCCCTGCCAAGGGTTATGGGATGCTAATAAAACAGCCACAACAATATAAGCAGGAAAGTTTTCTCAGGAAGCAGATTACATACTTTCCAGCAGCTGCTACCGGCTCCCTCAGTTCTGTTCACATGTCTGGCAACCTGAATGAGATAATGGTCTGGGATGATGGAGCAAACATCAGCAGAGTGGAAAGTTGAGTGGACGGATGGATGAATGAGCTACACCCAGAAAAAAGCATTCATCAAGGGGTCTTTGGTCATGGTCTGATTTTTTTTATTCGTCTATCGGCTTATCCCGTAGTCGGCGTCACTACAGTGGAGCGAGCTTCGCTCATCGACTTGGCACTGGTTCTACACCTGATGCCCTTCCTGATGCAACCCTCTCCAGTTACCGAGCTTGGAGCTGGACTTCACAGTACACTGGCTTGTGCTACCTCAGTGGCCGGGGTTTGTGGACAATCCGGGACTTCAGTGTCTTGTCCAGGGACACATGACCAGGAGGAACTGGGTTGCGAATTGCCCACTCTCGGGTCGAGGGGTGATCACTATTACCAATTGTGCCGACCCATGGTCTGATAGAAATGGAAATAAAAATGAAAGATTTAACTCAAGAATTTTCAGTTTCAGCTTGGTTTTTTATTAAATATTGATGGTACATGGAAAATCTGCAAAGAAGCTAGTTCTGGCACACTGATATTGCTGTAGTTGTGTTTTATGTGGAGGGGACTTACAATCTGAACTATAGACTTGACAGAGATTATAAAAGTGTCAAGTTTTTGACAAATTCCAACCAAATTCCAGAATAACTAACTATGACAGTGACAGACGTCTCAAATGGCATTAGACTTCTTCTGAAAGACTTAAGACTTGTCTCAATTGTCTTCAAAAGTGACTTCAGAATTGAACTGCTCTGACAGATTGGAGACTTGATTTGGACTTAAAGTCTAATAAGTTTACTGCAGGCCCACTGTGAGACATGGATCTAATAAACTTGGGTATGACAGTAGATCAGTTTCCATGTATGTAGACTGATGGTGACGCCACTGCAGCTTTAAACAAAGTCTCATGTTGTGTTTTTTTGGGCGTCGAGTCATGTGACTTCATTGTGTCTTTTTGCTTCACTTTAATGAACTGAAACATGTTCTGACTTGACTAAGATTTGACCAAGCAGACGCACTTGAGAGCATCTTGTATTAGATAACTGGAGACTTGACTAGGGGTGTTTGTCTGTTTAGAGTACCCCCCAATGTGCTTGCTCATCTCATATCAAGTAAAAGTACATATATTAAATGGGCTGTATATTATTCAGTAGGTAATTTTCGACAAGGCAGATAAAGTTTAGACATGTGCTTTGAATTGGAACCGTACTTGGGCTTTGGCTGATGACGTTTCACAAGTCCGCAAGAACACAAGTAGAGAGAAGGACGCAGATTAAGAAACGCCCTGAGCTGATACCAGAATAGAACTTATTTTAGATCACTTGAGACTTGATGTGAGACTTGAATCAGAAGAAAAAAGACTTAACTTGCCAAGAGAAACACAGGTCTAGATGAGATGGAGACAGAAATCCTGATTCAGCAGCACTGAGTGCAGCTTCCCATACACTTGTCTTTCAACCCCCTTGTATTTGTACTTACACTGCCAGTTGGCACACACATTCCTCTCCTTACTGTATCCTATACTTAGTCATTTATGCAGCTCAGCTCATCTTGGAGCTCATTGAACATTTAGAGCTAATACGTGCAGAAAGAATTTTATGCTTTACAAAGTGAGAGCAAACCCAACTTCTACAGTGTATTATTCTTTTCATTGGCAGTGCACATTTAATTTGTGCGTTAAACTAGCCTCCAACGCAGATCAAGTAATGTCTGAGTGCATTACATAAGTGAGCAGAGCAGAAAATGATCTTTCGTTCTTCCCTTCATCACTAATAGACTGTCGAAGTGCTCTTCCTCTCATCCATTTCTTGTAGCTCTCATCTCTTCTGTCCATTGTGCCCCTGGAATGGACCCACAGAACTGACTGTGCAGGTATTGAAATACAGTTGTCAAATAGGAAGAACTCACAGCTGAAAATCTTCTATAATTTCAAACGATGACAGTATTCTGGTTTGATCATCAGTACAAAACAACGTGATATGAAAAAGCATCAGGTTCTTTAATAAAAAGGTCAAAGGTCTAATTATATAAACAAAAAAACTGGGACTCAATCCAGATGTAGCACGACACCTAAACCATTTGACCAGGGTGGTTTTGTTTCAAAGATATTTCTGCATAACATTTAGTTATGTTTGAAAAAAACAGTTACAGTCAGTAGCAACATTAGAACCCCAGTGCATCTGCATGTCACTGTGAAGCAGGTGTAAAGGTCAGAGTTCATTAAGACACTTTTCAAGGCTGAAAGGCAGAAGACTTCACAGGAAACTGCTTACTTCCATCTCTGCAGGCTTATCTATGCACTGTGAAGCCGCTTACATAACATCATTGTACTCAGGGGCCCTCAGAGGAGTTCAGTGTGGTGTTGAATCTGTTTCCTCTGCCCTGGAGCATCTCAGAGGCGACTCCTTGAATTCAGCATGTACACATGTACATGCTTGAATGGATGTGCAACAAAGTTGCTGAGTTGTGATTTGTAAATAAAGTATGGGTTGTTTGTTTTACTCATGTACAGAGAAGATCCATAGACAAAAGTATGAATGGACTCAATTGTTTGGAGATAATGCAAGTAAAATCCAGGGGCACAGTAAGTGTCAAAGCCAAAAATACCAAAACCTTGTATAGATGGGTTGGTGCGATTTGTACTGATTATTTATTTTTAAAATTAGATTCATATTAAATTAAAGCTGTACCCATTCATAATTAAAGCTGCATGCATCCACATTAAGCACACAGAAAAGGTGCAATGTGATACACATGATTAGAAACGATGCGTAATGTTTATAATGTCAATTTTAATGAAGGAGAGAAGCGATACAACAGTGGAAAGCAGGCTGAATATTTTCTATGTTTAATGGTGTTGTGCTGAGTCCAGAGAAAGTCCAGAGTCCAGTGCATGTGTGAAAGCAGCTTTAGATTATTGAATGTCTTGGACCAGATAAATCTAAAAGGATGAGAGACTCATCAAAACCCACCTGAAGAAATATTGGAACTACAAGGTTGAGAAAGAAAATTTGTCTGAGAGCAGTGTGTGAAGGTGCAAAACAAAG
>OMLM01020830.1:0-13695 GCA_900302695.1 Helostoma temminkii | reverse complement strand
ATCACTTTATATATATATATATATGTATATATATATAAATAAAATCCAAAAAAAAATCCAATATAGCTTTAATCCAAAAATATCTGCATCAATTCAGTGACCCCTTTAATTATACGCCGTATGTTTGTGCCCGTTTGTATCTTAGCCAACTCATCAACCCTGCTTTTTATAGTGTCGTATAAAAAACATGGCTTTATACCAAAAATAGATACGAAAAACAATATTCTTTTTTTTTCTACCAATATTTCTAAGACACTGTGTTGTTGAGAGCCAATGTAGCAAACTCTAATCCTTAAACAGTCTGTAATGTTAGACCCACTGCAAAACTTCACTGTAAAATTGATAAGAAGAAGAAGTCCTCACAATCTACATAAACACTAACACTGATATTTAATGATCATACCTAACATCATAACTCATGGATTCCTAATCAATGTCCAGTTACCTTCCCTTGTTCTGCTTGGGACCGCAACCTCCATGTAACACCTTGTCTCTTTTCCTCCTTTCATCATAACCCAGCAGAATATGCTCACATACTGATCGCTCTTCAGTACTGACTGGGGCATCAGCTGAATAAAAGACCCTTTGTATTCTCAGGAAACCTTCGTGTTGTCAGACCGGTTTTATCAGGCCTCCATGGTTACCGGTAATTGGGCTTGGAAAGAGGAGTTCATCGAATGAATTGATGTAGAGGAAAGCGTAGAGACAACAGTAATGAGCTAAGCAGAGCTGCTTTTTGGAAACTCATCAAGAGCCTTCTGGCAGACGTTATCCTGCTTTCATAGGGTGTTTATAGGGTGTTTTCTTGACACAATGCTTTGACTTAGATTAAGCTAAAGATACACTGTTTTTCTCTTTTTCTTTAAACAATAATGTGGAAAAAGAGCATATTTAACCGCCTGAACACTTTCCTGCCTATAAAGACAATCTTGGTGTAAACTTGAGGGATGAGGTGGAGGTAAATTACTCATTTTTTCTCAAACTGGCCACTCCAACTAATAAACTAGGTTTATTGCATATAGAACCTATTAAAAACCCTTAAGCATCTGCTTATTGGGCTACTCTGCCTACTCTTATTGTGACAGTATGACAAAATACATATATATATATAAAATGTCAAACACATTTTAAAATATTATCAAAAATATAATTAAGCATGTGTATTTGGTAAATTGAGAAAGCTGATGTTTTATGTGTTGTATGTTCTTATGTTTTAGGATAATATCTTCCTTTATTTCCACTTTCACTATCACATGCAGCTTTGTTATGAGTAAAATCACATATGTATTGGTTCACGTCTATCGTTCTACAGTATTTCTTCTCCTACATGTAAAGAACTACAGTACTGGATACTTGACCGGAGAGTAAAAACAGACACCAGAGTATCCAGACCCACAGGAGCAACACATTCTTCAGCAAGTTTTACAAGGACCTCTCACCCACCGTGGGGAACAAAGCTATTTTACAGCTTTGTAAAGTGTGTCTCTGTGTGTCCAAGACAAACACAGCCTCCTGAACCTCCTTATATCTCTTCAGAATGATAGCCTTATTTTATTTAGCTAGGCCTTATTCCAGCAATTCAACAGTCTAATCCCAAAATCAGATTTTTATCCAAATAGAAAGTGAAAAAAAGTATAATGTTGGTGATTGTAAACATTCTTCAGGTCAGGTAATATAATCAAAATACAGAGAGGGGAGATTTTTAATGGAGTTTTCTTTGGATGACACTAAAATGTTCAGGGCTGCTTTCATTCAGTCCATCCATCTAGATTGCAATCTGAACTGTGACTTGACTCATAAAGTAAATCAAGACATAAAGCTAAAAAAAATAATGATTTTGGACCATGTTGCCTAGATTCCAATGTCAGTGGGAGGCGGGGCTTTATTGGCGTTACCCGTGTTGAGTGTGCATGCGGGCACCCTAACCAATAAAGACAAGAATTTAAAGGGAAAGTCTCGTGCTAAAGGTCTAAGATATAGTTGATTGTAACCATCTGGAAAGGAAAACAGTCCAAACTAGGCAGCAGGAATAGGTGATCACATGAGATTTGTCCCAGCATGCATAGCTGCATACTTGCACCTGCTGGGGAAGATCCAGTATCTTTACTTCCTCTCCAAACAGTATAGAGTAGGGTGGGGGCAAGGAATAAGAAGAGATGATCCTTTAGGCCAGATGTAGGGTCTTACACATTGCTCCATTAAGGCTGTGATGTGGGTCCAGTAGTCTGGGAGAGGTTTGCTGTTCATAGCTGGATCACTGATTCACTCAATCCAATCACTGCTCTTTCGTGCCCTTTTCCTGCCATGTATTCTTTGGTTTTGCGCTGTTTCTTTTAGATGGATGGTCACTACATGCTTTTCTTTTTAAATTTGCACCAGGTCTCTTCTGGTACAAATGTACTTTTAAATTAACATTACAGTGCTTACGGAGAACATGGACGGTCTTGGAGAAAAGGTGGAGTTAGAGCAAATGGGAGAAACAAAGGGGCTTTCTAGGAGGCTGAGAAGCAGAAGCCGGGACTGGAAATGTTCATTTTGACACGTGTGACGTAAAGAAGTAATGAGTTTTCTTCTGTGATGGAAGACAGAGCACGGCTGTGGCGTGCATAGCAGCATGCATAGTCTTCCCTGATCCCACCCCTCCTACCAGTGCTCTGTCTTTTCTGGGGTCCCAGTTGTTCATATCATCAATCAGTCTTTCTGCTGCCGCTGTCTTAAAGGTCGCAGCCAGCCAGGCAGCTATCTGGCCAGTGCAACACTACATGTCTGCTGCATTCAGTGACACCACTGGAACACATACTGACCACATATGGTACAACCACCCAAATATAGGCATGCGTGACATATAGCATCTGTCTTGGACGCGTAAGGAATGAGAACCCAATGAATTTCCATGCAGTGTCACTACCACTAAGTCGCAGGATATATGTTCAAACATACCAACACCAGCCTCACATGAACAACGGAGACAAAATTCTACAATACTACAGAGTAGGAACTTTAATAAGGTGCTAGCACGCAGAAGAACAAACAGGCAGCGATATCTCAAATGCCTCTTCAAGAAGCCATGCTGTAGCACCTCCTAAAAATAGAGTGTTCTCTCGACTCATGGGGATCCCATGGTGAACTGCAACATTCCTGGTTGGAACCATCTGCAGAGGCAGCGGGGGTGGGCAGGGGATCAACATGCTCACATTACCACAGCAGGAGTACTTCATGGTGGCCGAGCTATTGACCTTGGGGACTTTCACTTTCATGGACAAACCCATGAACACATCAAAATCATAGACTGTGCTGTTCTCGCTTTCATGGAAGAGCCAGTTCTTTGGTCGGGATAATAGTTCTATGGTATAATACTAAATTACCTTACATAAACAAATGCCACCAACCGAGACTACAATGTCTGTAGTATAAGCAACCAGATGACATCATCTGGCTTGGAAAAACTCTGGAAAACGGGAAAAACCCTCCCAGTGATGTCATCTGGAAGCTGTTTTCCAGCTGGACACAGAGGGATATTTTTACAGTGAAGGCAGAGGGAAGTTACAGGTACTTACCAAAGTAAAACCACAGCAATCAGTTTGACAATCATAAATAACACATATTAATATATTAAAGAATCTGTAAAGTGAAATTCAAAAAACCCTGCAAACTTCTATTTGTTAGCAATGGGACTCCCACAATCTATTTCACAGCAGCACCATATAGAAGCAGCATAACATAACATCATTCATAAATCAACTGTTTTAGAGCCTTAACGGTAGCAGAACTAAGAGCTTCGCTTCAGCTTACTATAGCATTATATTTATGCATGCAGTTGGAACTGAAGTGAATGTGAACCTATCTAAACAAAAGTACAGGAATGGACTGCACCACTCCATTTAACAACCTAACATTTGATTAGTTGCATCCTGGCTTGTTTCTTGCTGACCTTGAGTCCAGAAAACATGATTAACAGCACGTGAAGAGTTTGCAAGGCCCTGTTACTTCAATACTTAAGAACTTCTGACTACCTCACCCTCTCTACATGCCAAGAAAATTACAGCCTCATGGAATACAGAGGGGAAAATAGCTAGTAGCTGAGCTGAATGACACAGATGTGACTGTGAATGAGTGAGTTATGTTGACATTCACCTGTGCAGTCACACCTGCAACCTGAGCAACATCTGATCTGTTAACATTAGGTCAAGCACCACAGAAACATGACCTCTGACCTCTGTGGTAAATGACACCCGGCCCTTATAAAGACAGGTCAATGCCACACAATATATATATTATACTGCTACATAAGTATCATTACTTGTACTAGTAATACTAACAACAGTAGTAACTGGAGCCAGCCATAAACCTCAATTGTGGACCAGAAGCAGGGAACCAGTGTGCTTTGTAATGAATATGGTCTTTGTGCGAAAACATGATTCCTGTCATTCCTGCTGCAGATGAGTCAGTGAATATTTTCTCCACGTGGATGACAACGCCAACAAATACTATCCCACACGCTACTGCAGCTGGAACAGCTCCACTCAGTTCCTTTGAGACAAAACACTGTCCTGTCCTCTCCACTGTCAAAATCTATACGAAGTTAGTTACCATCTACATTTGGTTTGGGCCTGGTTTTTAATGGTTTGGTCTGAATTATAAAAAAAGCACAATGCTACCATAAAGATATGGCATATTAGACAGTTTGCATCCAGCTTGGTGACAACAGTTTGATGGTGAACCTTGACTTGACAATGCCCCTATGCACAAATCCAGCTCAATAAAGAAATAGTTTGGTGTGGATGAACTTGAGTGGCCCCTGACCTCACATCCAACCCATCTGGGGTAAATGACCACCTAAGGCCAGACTCAGACACATATTTCATATCCAGGAAGTCAAATGATGTGCCACGATTGGCCAACACAGCACTATGCTGGATAATGATTTTATATAGTAGATAATAAAACAGATCTAACTTTTTTTCTGTACAACATTGTGTTGTTGTGCTAACAGCATATTGAATCTCAATGTGAATGTGGTCCAATCCTCTTTTGGCTGAAACTGAATGACATGTTCAGCAATCACATACATGTTTAATACCATCCATATACCCTTGTACCCATCCCATCCAACTACCCATCCAACCCTTCATTTAATGGTGGTCTGTGCCCCTTAATAAAGAGATGGATTTGAGCTGCTACTGATGTATTATGTATGTATCGAATGTGGTAGGAAATGCTGTAATGAAGCAAAAAATGTGTATATAAAGGAAAGCATGACATCTGTAGGGAAGCTGATTGGGGAAGAACACAAAGTGTAGAAAGGGATGAAAGAGTGAGGGACTGAAGCTCTTATTTATTTCATGTGCCATGAAGGAAGCCTCTCTGTGAAAAGCTATGTCAGCTGTTTGAGCAAAGCTAGTGCAAAAACACTGGCATATGCCAAACAGCAGAGAGATCACTAGAGCTGCAGTTGGATTCAAACACACAGGCCATTATCAGCATCCGCACATTATTAAACCTTAACGTGCACAAATGACATGTTTAAAGCTTTAATAATTAACATCAAATAAAAAAAGCATTTTCAAATGAGTAACTATATATACCAGTAGTAGAAAACTGGTGTTTAAATCCACCACTGCACTGAGAAACTAATTCTTTATTTGAAACTGTTTAAGCAATATTTGCTAAAAGCTAAAGTGTCGGGCAGTTTTGAAAAATAAAACTACATATTCTGATGTAGAATAAACTATACCATGCTACATTAAATGACCACTTTCTGTCCATTCACCCATCCATCACCTGTGCCTCCTGTTAAAGGACGCAGGGGGCCATTCTGATAATATGCCAACAGAAAGTTGACGGACATACAGATGGTTTGTTTACTGGAAGGTTCCAAATAGTGACGGGCGTCGCTGTGACTGCTGACAAGCAGCCAGGCATTACATCACATACCCAGGATACACTGTCCTTGGCTGGGGCTGAGATGCAGCCTAAAGTTGTGTGTATGTATCTGCATGACTGTACATGCGTGGCTGTTGCGTTTAGCCTGTGTCGCATTGTTGTAGAAGTGCACATGCCTTACTGCCCAGTGGAAACACAGCAATGACTCTGCATTTAGAAAGCAATACAATCAACTTTAACGAGGCTCTTGAGGACAAGACACTGAGAAAATATGCTTTTTGTGGGGGGCCAACAGTGAGGCTCATTTTACAACTGAGTAGTGGTCAGCACTCAACAGAGGTCTCTGACACAATGTGGCTGCCCTTTCATACATCCCCAGGACGCACAAAAACTCCCATGAAAAAGCCTGCGTACTTGTGTCATTCTGTCTTAAGCTACAGTTCATACGAGTAAATTTTCTTTTCTTACTTTTCCAACAAATTACAGTTAGAAATCCAATCCATTTAGGATTTTCTAAGTGAATTGCAGTTTCATATTTATTATAATTGGATTGTGACTGATACCTGAAGGTTTCTGCAGAGCACAGAAGAGAGTAGCAGACTGGAGAAGAGCATAGCGGAGCAGGGAGAGGGAGGGCTGGGCGGAGCAGAATAGACTCATGTTCACACTAGCATAAATAGCATAGTGCACATTTAATAAGATTTCTTGCTTTTAACAGTTAGGTACATTTAACTGCTAACCATAAACTGCAGCGTCCCTGGTTGGAGTCCAGATGAGGACCTTTGTGCAGTTATACTCTCTCTCTCTCTCCATCTTACCACTATCTGATAGAGGATAGAATGTTATAAGCAAATATTTTGTAGTCCCACTGTAGGAATACTGTCAGTAATGTAAGTCAATGTGGTATACTTTTTTATGACATATATATTTGTTTCTGTTATGTATAGAATAACAAAACACAAATCACATCTAGGTTTTCCACTTTCCATCATATGGGCATATAAAGTAGGTGCAGTTAAACAACGATAAAGATTCATTGTGTAACAACAAAAACTTGTGTAAATGACGACAGGAATAGTACAGTCACTTCTCCTTAGCAACTGGCCCTCTTTCTGTTGTAAGCCACCCAAATGGCTGAGCTCCCAGTGTTAGAGATGCAAGAGGAAAACAGTGTTGTTGCCAGAGATGGTGCAGGGAGGCAGCAAAATCAACCTGCAGCAGAAACATCCAGTCTGCTACCACAGGCTTAGTGTTGACATTCACATCGACACAACATATTCAAACTGAGAGAGCTATACATGTCTGACCGGAGTTACATAATATGACTGTAGCTGTAGGTAAAGTACTATGCACACAGAAACACTGCTGCAATGATATGTCCTAGAATATTTAAATGATTTTCATATTTTTAACCTAGAATAGAGGTGAAACAGTAAAGGTACTGTAAGTGAATCAGTAGCTACACACTCCTCCCTCTCTCGCAGTAGGTGAACACAACACTTACCTTTTTCCTCTGGCATTGTCACTTAGCTGTTCTCACACAGATATGATATCTGGTTGTGTCCTCTAGTGATAATAATTATAAACAATATCCAGCAAAATCTAGTCAGAGTCCTCTGATAGTGTTGTGAAACATCCTCCGAACACTCTGCAGCTCTGGTGTAATAATAGACGGGAGCGTAGAGTGAGAACTCTGTCCGTCACTATCTCTGGAATGAGCTATAGGTCATTTGACTCCCTATCTCTCTCTCTCTCTCTCTCTCTCTCTCTGTTATAAATAGAAGCATGTGCAGCTCAAAAAGAATGACAGCTCCTCCTGGTAAGCTGTCACTCGGTGTGTTCCAGTCCTTCCAGTCCACAACATAAACTTTAGCAGCTCAGTGATAACCACTGATAAGATAATTATGGTAAATAAGCTACTTTAATCATCCTAAACAAAACTCTGGTATTTTTACACCTGGGTGTATTAGGACTCGGACCCTTCACCACTTCTGTTGTAGAGATAAGGGGCATGGAGACAAGCAGAACTGGGCAAGCAGAGAGCCTCTTCAAGTTTCCTAATGAACTTTCAACTTCATTTCAAATGCCACTGAGACTGACTGGGAGTAAACACTGCAATTAGCCCCCAAGATTATCTGCCATAGCTAACTATCATCACACTAGCTACTGTAGCTTTAGCTTTGTAGACTCTTTTAGCTGAATGACTTTGCCAGCTGGTCCACAGACTCTTGTTAGCCTGTAGGCAACAACAACAATATGAAAATCTTTGACTCAACCCACTGTGCGTATCCATACAACCACCAAACAGCAGACAAAGCTAGCAACCAGCTTGTGAAGAAAGTGGAACATCTAGCAGCTAAATTTTGCAATGCAATGCCAAAGCAAGTGTAGTTTCACGTGTGTCCAAGAGTGGCAGTAATGCAAATACTGCACTGTGACGCCTCTCTAAAGATACGACATAAGAAGAACTGCAAACTGCAAAACGTCAATGGCAATTTAGCAGAAGCAATATAATGCACTTTTGTTAGACAAGTTTTGTGATCCTTATGCCTAGCATTCATTGATGTCTATATAGCTTTTGCATGCATCTATTTCTTGTAGGTAAATATAAGTCTGTTCTCTGAATGTGTGAGGTGACTTATAAGCATGGAAACAAACACCATGGCCGTTTCTCAATACCAAGTACGCGAAGTACAAACTCCCGTACTTAGAAGTACAGATTTGGCAAGTACGAACTCAGAGTACGGACTGTCGAGGACGGGAGGACACAGTACACTCATGTAGAATTGAGGCACAGCGTACTTGCTCATGACGAGATTTTTCTCACAGCTGTTTGCTGTAATTAATTATGGTAATATACAAATGTATATATATTATTCAGTAGCTAATTTTCTCAAAGTCCGCTATTAGCAAAATAACACCCTAATTAGCGGATCCTTGCATGTAACAATTGTGAATTTACCAGTAGATGCTTATTTTGATCTATTTACCACATATTTGAAAAATCTAATATTAATTCCTCTCCTACAGACTTCTAGCAACAGAACAACAACTGTAGTAAAAACATTTGCGTGTTGATTTGCTATTGTTGCTACATAATACGAAATGCATGATGAGATATTTGGCTCCACAAGTACACACAAGTCTGCCCTCAGAGCATCCTCGATAAAATGGGCGGAGCAAGAACACATCCGGATCTTTGATCCGTACTTGGCTAGATGTGTACTTGGAATTGGAACCATACTTGGGCTTTGGCTGATGACGTCTCACAAGTCTGCAAGTACGGGGAAGTGCGCATATTGAGAAACGGCCCAAACCGCCCCTGCTGCCTCAGTACAATCACTTCTAGTGGACTGTTAGGGTGTTTTCAGATAGGACACGGTGGACACAGCGCTGCATTCAAAATTCCATTAACTTCTATGTGTTTGTGCGGTGCAAGAGCACATCTGTTTGTGGCAGTTTTCAAAAGCTTGTGGAATGGTCACGTTAGGTTCAGTCAAAAAAAATACCCAGCTTGAACAGGTTTGTCCTTCTATATGGTCAGAGGACCTTCATCATCATGGTTACAAAGATAAAAATACAGTAAAAAAATAAAGTTTAAAAAGGGGAACACAGTTTTGCGACCCATCGAAATCGAGTCCTATTTAAAAACATCCATTAATGGACACAACGTAAGTGCATGGCTGTACAGACAGTAGGTTAAGCTTAGATTTTTTTGTGGAACTTCAATGATTCATAATCATACAGTTTGGATTTCTCCCAGTGTTTTCATCAATTTAATTATTCAAGGAAGAACTCAACCGAGCTTTAGTGCCACAGTGTCAGTATCCATCCACTACTTGTATGCAAATACTGGGAGCCGGTACGTCAGCTGATGGTGCTTATTTTCCAGATGGCTTCTATTAAACCACTGCAAAAGAGAGAGCAGAGGCAACAACAAGATAATCAAAATAAAAGAAGGGGCAGCCTCAAAACATTACATTTTAATCACTGAGGTGTTTTTTACAAAAATGCACACACTGTAACAGATGATCTGAAATAACACTAATGTAGACACGAGAGAGTGTTTAAAGTTGTCAGTCTCACTGGAAAAGGCATCATTACTCTTATCTTTTTGTGATGCATGACGAGGGATGAACAGGGACAGACTGCTTGATTATCCATCATCCTACCTCACTATTATTGTACCTAAAGAGGCGGCCGTTTGCAGTTCTAGTGCAGATAGTCTAGATTAATGTTCAGGGTGACTTTATATTGAGCAACTGTGTGTTTGCTGGAATTTGATGACTGCCTTTAACCCTCACCATTGAGCGGAGCTGATACCTAATCAATGTCCAGGGAGTGGGATTCATCGATTTTGCTGTCTTTAAAGCAGCTTTGAGAGAGTTGACATACTCTACAGGAAGGGGGTGAAAAAAGAATGCTTATCTTAAACTTAGTCACCATTACAAATGAAAGAAGAATTCTGGAGAATTATACGTCATTAATTTTGATATGGGCCTACATGGTGGCAAAAAGGTGTTTATACAATGTTATCGTAGCTTCATTTACAATTAAGCAGGTATGTTTCATAATAAACTCACTGCTATCAAGCTATTTCTATGGCCAAAGCATACAGTACACAGCTGATGTGAATCATCACTCTAGAGTGCAGAGAAACAATGAAGTAATTCTTCATTCATCTAGTGGAGGGTCGCTTAGAGTGACAGTAATGGACCTTTTCTGGGCCCCAGTAAAACAATAAGCACTTCCACGATAGTGATGTAACCAGGCAGATTCATTAGGAACTGTGCGAAGCACTCAGAACTGAAACAGATGACAAAGAATATTCTGGTATGAGAAATAAGTGACCGCTCCAACGGGGGATGTGATTAAATATTACTTAGATCTGTCAGCAACAAAAGTTATAGGGTTTCAATAATCAGGTCCCCGGAGGATGAACCATATTGTCTTTGGTAATATTTTGACTTCTCAAAGATATAATATCTCAGCACTGGTGTTATGTATTTGCATCACTTTTACACATTTGATACAGGGATTTATGGTTTGCAGTGAGTGATGTGTCTTGGCACCAACAGAATGACAATAATTTACATGAAATCTGGCACAGGTATTCATGGTTCTCAGGGGATGAATGCTTCAAACTTTACCCTTAATGAGCCCTCAGCACCAACAGAACATTGAGGTTTTTACTTATTGGCTCACTGAATCTATGACAACCAACACTGCACTGTGGAAACAGTTCAGTTTCTTCATTAGCAGCAAGCTGCTTTGACACAAGCACTGGACTTTCTCCAGACTTTGCTGTGTGAGCTGCATGTGTGAATGCAAACATGCGAGTCAACCTGCACGGACATTACCCAGAGTTTATCCTGCAGCTCCCTGGTACAAAGTCTGTGTAATGTCTGTGTGAATCTGTGTGTGAACACAGCAGGTAATTCTCCAGGTAATCACAGAAAGAGAGAGTGGATGTTCACTGCTCAGCACAAGACCAATAAGTATAGGAAATATTTATCATTCTTTCTGCTGTTGTATCGTGTTTCTCTTCTTCATTAAACTGAGGTTGTAAAGATTACACATTTTCATAAAAATCCCCTTCAAAATAAAAGCACAGGTTTCTCAAAATTTGTCTTTGCCCAGCCACTTTTGGGTCGCAACCAACCATTTGAGAAGCACTGCCCTAGAGGATCAATCCTGATTACTTTAATTATCTCTTACTTTTCAGCACCAACAGCAGGTGAGTGGATTCACTTATCTAGTGAAATATCTCATCTCTATATACTTATTACTTATTATGAGTGTAATGGTTCTGAAACTGTAACCGATACTGCAGTACATCCACCCATGGTGACATGACATGACCCATCTGTTACAGACATCTCACTCTTCTTGCAGTGATTCTTACCAGTATGTTAACAGCAGCTCCCAAATGTCTGTAATTTTGGGGTCATCCATGTTGGGGGATGTTAAGGGACAATACAGACTGTAGGTTATCTGGGTTTTAAAACGCTCAGGCACAGCACAACGTGCATGTCTTGTTTAAACAAGAACCAAGGTATGAACCAAACTGTGGATTGGAGAATGATTCCACTCCTCCCCAGAGCCATTGAGAGCTTTTAAAAGTTTCAAAACTGGTCTAGAAACAAACAATGTCACATGAGCACTAGTACAGATGACAAGCACAGCATGAGCTTCACAGAACCACGACACATGCAGGTGAATGGGCATCTACTCTGCCAAGCCAGACCAGCAGGAGCCCATGGAGGAGGTTATTAAAAACTACTAAAAATAACAGACAGGATGTACCAGAGAAGTGTATAAAAACTGAGCTGATTGTCAGAGAGAGGAGACGGATGCCAGAGGGACTGAGCATGGCCTCATTTAATCTCTGACACCGTCTTCTTCTTTCTCACACTTCCTCTGTTCTCCCCTTTTCTTTTCATGCCATCCGAAGCTGTTACGGATTATCAGTGGAACATAAACAAAAGGAAGTACTCAGTAAATGGTAGGAAGCTTCAGGGAAACAGCACGCATGGTGGAATCTGCCATGTGACTCAGCAGCAAGCACCACTTGCCTGAGAGAGAAACACACAAGATCTGCATTGCAAATCATCCAGTGCCAGAGCTGCCAAGTGGCATCTACAACAAATCTAAAAGAGGGACCAAAACAGAGAACTGCGCTTCCAGCCAAGCTGAACATAATGAAGTCACAACACAATTTCCGGATGCATGAAGACATTTATGAGCAGGAAAATGCCAAATACAATACCACTTTGGAATTTTAAGCAAATGAGTCCAGTGAAGAGTGCCAACTGAAAAACAATGACTCTGCTGCTTTTTCCCTTCAACTGTTGTCGATAACAAACCTGTAGGTTTAGTTTCACTTTAGTCCTGCAACAACTTTCTTCAGTGATCTCCACAGAAAAACATATTTGTTTCAAACTAATTCTGAAAAGCATCTGCCAAAGGAGAAACAGAACAACGGGGAAACTACCTCCTTCCCCTTTGTGCAGACTATATTGCAGAGGTTTGGAGAGGATTTGATCATCATCAAATGTCTCTAAGTGATGTAAAACCGTACTACAACTGAAATCTCAGAAAAAACTTCAAAGTTAAGTTGCAATAAACCAGACAACATAAAACATCTTTAACGGTCTGACTGTCTAAATGCTATAATACTTCTAATGACATACCTCTTCAGGACCTTTTGACTTTGACCTCCTCTCCATCACTCACCACTCCTGCCAGCTCTTTCCTGCAGTCATTACCAACCATGTCATGCAGTACGCACAGGAAACCACTGGGTCATTTTATTGCAGGTTAATGCAGAGCAACACAGGAGCACTAAAGTGAATGGGCGGCACTTCAAAGACTCAGATGACCATATCACAGCTGGAAATGCTGGTGGGATGGATAATGGATAAGGGAATGAGATGTGAACCCCCATAAGCCCCCTCGGGGAATCAAAGATGCTGGTGATGTGAACCACACTTTCTTTATATTAGTGTCTGTGTGTGTGTGAGAGCATATGTGTGTGTGCACCTCTGCAATGCACCACTGACCCCAATCCCAATTCCAACTCCCGGGCATAAAGCTGAGTTGAAAGGAGGGCACTGGATTTGCAGAAGGAATAGTGTGTGTGTGTGTGTGTGTGTGTGTGTGTGTGTGTGTGTGTGTGTGTGTGTATATATGTGTGTGTGAGTACACACACACATATACACTAAAGTTGTCAGTTTTACTTTAATTTACATTTCTTTCCACAAGTATGCAGGAAAAACACTACTGTACATATTCTTATTCAGTTTCCTGGTG
>OMLM01020829.1:20547-31482 GCA_900302695.1 Helostoma temminkii | reverse complement strand
CTCTTTTTTTACTTTTTTACTTTACTTTTTTTTGATACTGACACTTTTTACTGTCAGTAGCAGCTGGTATGAGAGGAAACTTCCAGTGTTCGCCTCCAGTTTTACATTTGTTTGCTACGTTTCTTTTGTTTTTCTTCTTAATCGAGCCATTTTTAGGAGACAAGTTCGCCCTCCGATGGTTTTATTGTGTAGCCTACAACATAGGTCATAAGGAGATTGGGAAGTTTACTGTGCTGCCTGGGTGGCAGGAAAATCCTCCATCAGGATCAGCCTCTGTGAGATGGACTGTGCATTTCCACGTGGATTACGAGTTCATTAAGAGTTCCTATGGATTTCTTCAGTATTTCCATATTATTTGAGTATTTATATTTTTAGTTTTCATATATATCAGGGTTTTTTTCCAACAATGTAATTTGAGGTTAACATATTGTATTTGTGGGGTGGGTAGTGTAAATATTCTGCTTCCAGTTTGTGCCGCAGCAGGAAACTGCACCGGCAGAAGACAGAACGTCCTGCAGGCTGAGTGAAATGCAAAGAGTCTCGTTTTTACAACGGGTCAGTGTTGTAAAGTCAAAAGTAGCCGTGCGTAAACATTTTAAGAACAATTTCTCACGTCTGTTTGCAGCCAGTTCTTCTAAACACGCTGAGTTATTTGCATACAAATGTAATTTCTGGGAACAGTGTGATCAGTAAATCAGATGAAACAACAGCTTATTGATATTCTCTGCAGAGTTCACAGTAGAAAAGCGTCCTTATCTCTGTCTGTCCTCCTGTCCCTGTCCTCTGTCTGCTGAATTCAAATGGCTTTATCTGCATGACCATATTCAGATAGTGGGTCTCTGCTCTGTCTGTCTCACTCTCTGTCCTGTCTCGACTTCTTCGTCTATGTCTTTTCTGTCTGTCCTGTCTCCTTCTCGTCTGTCCTGTCATACTCTCTCCTGCTTCATCTGTCCTCTGTCCTCTCTATGTCCTGTCTCCGTCTGTCTTTTCCATCTGTCCTGTCTTGTTCTATGCCTGTCCTGTCTACCCCTGTCCATGTATCTGTCCCTCTTTGTCTGTCTGTCCTGTTGCAAGCTGTCTCTTGTGTCCATCTCTCTGTCTATCTAGTCTCTTTCCTTGTTTCTGTCTCTCTGTCCTGCCTGCCGTGTCTCACACCGTCTCTTGCTCTATTTGTGTTGTGTCTGTCTCTGTAATCTGTCTTTTTTTGTCCGCCCTGTCTCGCTCACGCTCGCTCTGGTTGTCCTCTCTGTTCTGTATCTCCTGTCTCTTGATATCTCTCCCTCTGTGTCTTTTCTCTGTCCATTCTCTCTTTTCTGTCCCCCGTTTCTCTCATCCTGATGTTAGTTACTCTGATTACTCTCAGATTACTCTCAGTATCTTCATTACTTTGTGCTCATTAACTGACCTGACACTGCGACACACTCGTCCAGTGCCGGAGCCCATGACACCCGAACGTTGTCCAGGCTGTGGCGACATGTCCTAACGTCCAGTTGAGCTCGACTCACAGCTTTTTCCAGGTTCCTCAGATCTGAAACCACCGCCTGTCCAGACAAGGACAGTCTGATTATCCTGCAGCTGGACAGTTCTGGTCCTGGGGACGCGTCTGTCCACCAGAGGACAGACTCGGCCGGAGATGAATCTGGTGATGGTGAAATCTGAGGAGCAGCAGACGTTCGGGTGTCTGCGATGTAAATGTTCCCATCACGGCAGCTGGCGAGGAAAACGCTGTCACTTATAAACTGTAAGGAAGTCAGTGGATCTGATGAGTCGGTCTCTGGTGGGACAAAAAGATGAGAACTAGAGTTTAACTAGAATTTATCTAGAGTCTGGTTTGAATCTGAAGAACAGCTGCTGGAAGTGGGAACATAATTCACACAAATGCATAAAAACGTTTTCAGACAGGACGTGGTGAGCGCAGTGCCGTGCTAAAAAAAATTTCAATGTGTTTTTGCGTTAGTTAAAATATTTTCAGCTCGAGCGCTGCGTTCTGTGACTGCGTTCTGTGACTGTGCCAACCCAGGACCTGACAGCTTCATGCAGACCAGTCGGTAGAAAAGCTAAAAAAGTCTGTCGTCATTTTTGTGATTCTCGGTGCTAATCTCCTCATTAAGCTGTCAAATTGTTCCTCAGCCTGAAAACGTTTGGGACACAGCTTCAGCTCCTGAACGAGCCTAAAATCACCCAATTCATGCTGCTGTTTTAGGATTTCATGGACCCACACCTTCTTTTTGCAGCAGCTCATCTCCTCCTTATCAACAGAATTAAAGTCAGGGCTTTTTGCTGATTTACAGACAAATACATGATACAGCTCCTTGAAATAAACCACCCACTGCTTCCACCTGCGATTTTGTTCTTTTACACAAGCTGGGTCCCAATCCACACAAAGTAGATAATTAAATATATGGTGTGGTAGATCTGTTCAAGTTCCTCTGAATTTCTTTACATATTGAAAGACATGTCGCCAATCATCCACTATGGCACAAGCGTTTTGAGATGACGAAAACTACACCTGCAGCAGAGCAGATACTTACACTGCGTTCATGTCAAATGCTTCCACACAAATGAAGACTACTACAAGATGGTGCGCTTTCCGAGAAAACAAACATCAGTCCAGAACATATATGTGCCGTAATGGACATCTGCCTCAATAGCACTTTTATAATGAGGCTTTATACAGACAAAAGCACAACTGTGCTATGGGTTCACCTGTGTCCACTACTGTGCTACATGAAGGAAGTAGAGAGCAGAGCCCTGGGTTCTTTTTCAGGGATTACACCCAGCCACTGGGTCAGGTATGTGGATGATACCTGGGTCAAAATGAAAACACAGGAGATAGAAAATTTTACCAGAACAACATCAGGTTCACTCAGAAGGATGTCACAGGGAAACGTTTGGCTTTCTTGGACTGTGCAGTACACATTGAGGAGGACAGAAGCCTCAACACTGAAATGAAAATCCACAGACCAGTATTTACTCTTTAACTCTCACCACCCCCAGGAACACAAACTGGGAGTAATCAGAACCCTACACCACCGGGCAGAGAGAGCTGCCTTCCAGGACAGAGGGGAAAGAGAAGGAACATCAACATATCAAGGAATCAGTCAAAACACGTGGCTATGCTAAATGGTCATTTGTCAAATCCATCAAAAGATCCAGAAGAACTGACACAGACAAAGAAGAAAAGAAAATTGTTATTCCGTATGTTGCTGGAGAGTCTGAAAAGCTCAGGAGGATCTTCAACAAACACAGCATCCCAGTACATTTTAAACAGATAGAGACTGGTCGTCCCCAAGGACAAAACACCCAGACACAAACAGAGCAGTGTAGCATCTGCAGTCCAGTGCAGTGAGGAATGTAAAGATCTGTTCATAGGAGACCAGACAACAGCTCCACAAACACATGGCTCAACACAGGAGAGTCATCTTCTCAGGACAAGACTCAGCAGACCATCTGCACCTCAAAGACAAGGACCACTCCTTTAAAGACAGGGAGCACACCTGGTTTATATGAGGTGTCCATGAAGATGTTCACTACATCTTTAAACAGAGCAGGTGGTTTACGGCACAATCTGTCACTCATTTACAGTGCAGTGCTTTCATCACTACTCGTGGGAAGGTTCACCACTGTCCCTCCATTAGTGAATAATGGCTCTCGCTGTGGTTCACTGTCCTAAAGCCTTGGTTTGAACCCTTTCCAGACTGATACATGTCAATTACTTTGTTTCTCATCTGTTCTTGGATTTCTTTAGATCACAGCATGATGTGTTGCTTTTTGAGATTTTTAGCTTCTTCGCTTTGTCAGACAGCTTTTGTTTAAGTGATTTAATGATTCAACAGGTGGCAGTGATCAGGCCTGGGTGCAGCAAGTGAAACTGAACTCAGCTTTCCAGAAAATCACAGTTAATCACAGTTATTTGTTTTGTGTTATTTGTTTATATAAAAATGGAACAATCAGGAATAAATATAGTTGAAAAAGCCGAACGTTACAGCAGCTTCTGTCTCACCTAGTTTATACAGAGTCTGTCCTGAGGTCAGAACAGTCAGCTGGACGTCGCTGCTCCGAGCTCCGTGAAGAATCTGTGGCCGTGATGAGAGTCGAGCTGCGATCCTGCTGCCTCCCTCTGGAACGTTCCTGCTCCCCTCGATACTTCCAGTCCTTCTGATCACATCTGTCATTGAACGACAGCAGACAATCACTTTTGAGAAATAAATGTATTCACAGGCAGTTCTCACTTAAGTGGCCATATTATGCTTTAATTCATGACTATACTTCTGCATTGCTGCAAGGTTATTTGATTTTCTAGTTTAAAAACTGCAAATACATGTTGTCACAGCAACATGTCCTCTGATCTTGAAACTAAAAATGCTTCTATAGTATTAAGAGTTAGTTTGGGTCTTCACATGGGTAAGATGATGGACATAGAATACGATCAATTATAGCCAATTATAGACAATAAATTCGTAAACCTTCAGGATCAGTGGTTTACTTCAAACCAGCTGGAATAAAAATCATGAAAATCACCATTATTGAGTTGTTTTTTCATCAGCTGCAGTGTTATGGACCCTCACCACAGTTCCCTCCTCTCACTTCCTGAATAATTACTCTGCTGCTTTTACTCCATGTGGCTTTTGTTTGTGTTTGCAGCCAAACACACAGCCTGAATCTCACTAAACTGTGACTTTAGAGCACTGGATGAAAGTTGATATCAGACTGTGATCACTGCAAACACTGTTACTGAACATCATCAGGGCAGAAAACTGCAGCTCTGTTAAATCCCACCATCAAAACATGAAAGTGCATCTTCCTCTTAACTGTAATCATCAGCCAGGGTGAATAATACTCTGTTTAGCAGCAGGACTTTTTACTACATTGTGTCAATGTGTCAGTAGGTGATAAAATACACACTAACGATAGAACTACACCTGAAATCTACAAATCTAGTTGTAAAACCTGGTTTGAACTATATAAAAAAAGAATTCCATGTATGTATCACCACCTTGCACAAGTGAAATAATGTATGTAACAAAAACAGCTACAGATACTAAAACACTTCTCTCTGCTGTTAAAAGTTGCATAAAAAGGTGGGTGCGATGTTGTGCTCAGATGCCCAGAACGAACAGCCAGTTATCGATTTCCACAACTTTTGAGCTACAGCAACTCTTGGAAACGAAACGTATCATCCAGACTGAAACCTGAGGAGTTTCTACCAAATAACATTTGTGTTATTTTCAACACGGCACTGGAGAAGTTAGAGAAAATGTCCAGAGACAACCTGCAGGCTGTTCAAATAACAGAAGCTCAGAATATTGTGTCAATTATTGAAAGTACCTCCTCCACCTCCTGCTGGAGCCCAGGTATGTCAATCCCCAGGTATCATCACACTGAATTACTGAAGGTACGTGACTTAGTGAAAAATTCACTACAGCTGCTTCACCACTGATATTTGGACCAACAATGTCTCTACTGTCCAATCAGTTTAACAGCTCAGTGGGTTCATGAGCATTTTACTCTTGAGCGAATCATATTACAAGCTAAACTATTTTGGGTCTACTGCTCCCTCCTGGAAGACATTCACTAACTGAAATGCAGTGGCAGTGCCCTGTTGAGTTTTATGTTAATGTTTGGGTGAAGTTTTTTTCCCCTCATATCAGAGGCACAGACAAAACTTGAGCCAGAATCTCAGAGATGAGAAATAAATATATCCATATGCTGCAGAATGAACCTTTAGGTGTTTTCCAGGTCGAGCGACAGGTCAGCATCAGATACAGAAATAATGCAATTAATAAATTATTCACAGTTTGATGCTAAACCTGCTCATACAGAGGAGCTTCAGGGAAATGAAACTCACCGCTGTCGTCTCCTCCGAGGTCCCACACCTGCAAGTCGGAGCTCAGTCCGTCGTTGGTCACCACACACCTTCCAGAACAACAGGACGTTAAACAAAATCACGTGATCGTGCAAATGATTAAATCCTGTTCTCATGAGATCTGATAGAGGGGCTTCAGTCAGCTACACAGGCACTGACTAACTCAGTGTGTAAACGCTCACACTGATCCTCTGTCAGTTACACTATGAACAAACGTCATCTTTTAGCCATCACTGATAATTCAACACTCCTGTTGTATATTGTTTACAAATGGTGCCAACAATTATTTATGAAATAATCTACTGGCATTTTCATCCTTAATCCACTGGTCAAGCAGTAGCTGCTGACAGATCAGTCAGGGACAGTGTTGGATCGTTCTTCCTCACAGAACTGCTCCACGTACAGCACGTGATCCCTAAGCTACTGATTTCAATAAAGTCTATTTGGAGTCTGGAATGAGCAAACCTGCAAGTAATTTCAGTTTGCTATTCACAATAATCCTCTAATTAATTATGCTGAGCAAAAAAGCATAGTTCACAAGAAGATTAGCTGAAACTGGAAACTCTAATGTCACAGCTGTCTATAAATCAAGAGAACTTAGAAGCTACTGTGTCTTCGCACTTTAAAAGTGGAGATAAACTTGGTGTTAACAATGTGGTCAGTGTGCAACATCTTAAAATCTGGCGATACCATACAGGTGTTACGACTCAGTATACAGAGATATACTGCGATACTGTAAGCAAGGAGGTATATTGTGGAATTTCATAATATCAAGAACACCATATGAGAGCAGATTAGCAAAAAAAGCCCCAGTAAGGTTGATGTGGAATCCTAGTGTTGTTATAAAACTAACTGCATTGTCAACAGCACATATATTTCCAGCCTTAGCTCTTTTCTGTCCTGTTTAACAGGACAGAACTGTTAGACTGTTTGTCTAACAGTCAAATATGTTATGTCTGCAGAGTAACAGAAAAAAACACCAACAATACAGTGAATCAGAAACAATGTAAAAGACAATTAACAAGATATTTTCTTTCAAATGTGACAGAGTCAGTTAAAGTCAATGAAAAGATGGCAAACACACCATCTTCTAAACATTTTAAGCAAAGTTTTACTCTCATTACTCTCAAGACTTTAAATTCTGCAGCGAACAACAGCCGACGGACAGCGGCGGCTTCCACTGAAACTAAACTCTGCATCTTCCTCATGAAGATTAAATTTATCTTTTCTCCTCTCTGTAAGCTGGAGGAAGCAACACAGGGTCTGTGCATTATTAATAAAGTTCGAGAGGAACATTAACAGCTGCTTTTGCTTTTGAAGAAGAAGCTGCAGGTTCACACAGTCGGGCTGGAAGAAAACTAGAAGAAGCTCCTGCTTCTTTAAGGGATTTCAAAAGGTCCTTTCATTATTTTAGCTGTGTCAGAACTTCAAACACGCTGAAAGTTCACTTTAGTTTTTCTGTATCAAGTTTTTTTAAACTACAAACTATTTACACCACGTGTTGTGGATGATCAGTGTTTGTGCTGTGATATAAAGCAGACGCAGTGATCCACCAGGCTCCATTATCTCCACCCACCTCCACCTTCTCGTTCTCCGTTCGTTGTAAAAAAAATCGTAAACCTTATTCATCTCTTTTTGTAAACATTGGGAATAAAGCTAATTTGTTTGTTAGCGTCTTTTAAAAATATCACAGCATAAACCCGACCGGCAGCTCTGTGTGGACGGTCGGTGAGAGCTCCTAGCCCCGACCGACTGTCTGACCCAAACAGTGTGAGCTCAGAAGTCACAGGTTCTGGTCGATTAAAATGTGTAGTGTGAGGTCACACATCGACTGAAACATGTCGCACAGTGTCGGCCCGACTTAAGACAGTAAGTTATCATGACAAATGGAACTAACAAAGAGCTGCAGAATGACTCAATAAAAGATTATTAATTTTCTGAGTTTGTTTTTTTTTTACATTTTTTTTCTTCTTCTTCTTCTTTGCACCTGAAATTACTCCATTAATTTCACTTTCTTTCAAGTGAAGCCCATGAAAGATGCTTTGAATGTCGGGTTCTCACAGCGAGAGAAGAAAGAACTGGACAGGGTCGGTCCAGGCAACTCACCTCGTTCCTGGGATGTGTCTGAGGCGGCGAACAGAACCGTCTGCAAAACCACCATGGACAACTTTGAAGTCCCGCTCTGCACAGAGACCCTGAACACACCAACACACAGCAGACGCTCAGACTAACGTTCGCATCACTTCCTTTTAAACACAGGCTCCATGTTTTCCTGTTGTTTACCTTGTTTTCTTCGGCAAAGAGTCTCAGCGGCAGACGAAGCTCCAGAAGCTCACTTTTAGACAAACTCTGTCCAGCGACGCAGACGGCTGTAAACACACAGATGAATATAACAACCCACTGTCAGATTCATTCATTCATGTACTGTATTCAGTTATACGGAGGTGTGTCACTGGTTCAGTCTATAAAGCTTTTTTTTTTTTAATTGCTGTGAAATATTTGAACAGACGAAGAGATTAAATGATTTTTCAAGTTAATCTTCAGAAAGAAGCCTTTAGAAACAGATCTCTTTTTGAATTTGTACATGTATTAAACCTAACAAGGCCCAAACAGAAACCTTGTGTACGAGGTGCAGCTCACCCAGGGTAGATCGTCCCAGTCCTGTTCCCACCTGAGATTTGCCTCACAAATAGTAAAAGAAAAATATCCAAACTAAAGTGTAATATCTGAGCCTGCGAGAGGCTGCGGCTGCACGCGCCACCACGTCAGCCGCCTGCTGCACAGAAACGTTTGTGACACTGCAGACGAACGTACTACCTGCGTAAACAGGTATGACAGTAACAACAGCTGCTTGTTTGTGCTAGTTAACAGAATAAAACTGTGTGTGTGCAGAACCTGAATCATAAATCTTCATTGTTCTAAAGTGTGTTTTATTTTCCACTGTGGTAATGATCGAGCAGCCAGTCGTGTGTGGAGCACTGTGAGCTGCATGAACCTGCACCGACACGATGGGATCGAATGAATCTTATCTTCTAAATAAGAAAAAGAGGACGTCACTTTCCTGCACATGTGGTCGTGTTTTTGAAACTCCCTCGTGACTGTTCCGTTTTGTTCAATAACAAATAAAGTGTTTTTGTCTGTTTGTGTAATTGCAGGACAGTAACCAGCCTGCAGATGTACACTACCTTGTTTGTCCAAGGACAAACAAATGTCCAAGTGTCTGAGTCATTACATTTGTGCTATAAGCTTGTGGTATTCACTGTGTATACATGTGTTCACGTCACAGCCTTACTGATATGAAGAGAAAGACAAATATTCACTTACTTTTGTCTGACGTCCACTCGATGACCTGGGTGGGATGCTCCAGCTGATACACGTGAAGGTCTTTGTATCTGAAGGAACCAGAAAGGTGTTTAGAGATCTACACACAAGTACAGAAACTCTTTACAGGAACAGGAACGTTACTGAAAAACCAAATTACTTCAAATATTTAGGAATAAGGTGTGTTGTATGTTTAAGTTCCTTATTAGTGATACTTATTTCAGTCTTTTCTCCAACTGGACAGTATTTTAGTATCTGTACCAGATTCTACTTAAAAAAAATAACGTTTTAATATTTTCTAAGTTTAGAAACAGTATGCCTAACAGAGCTATAAAATATGACTCGTTTGATTACACAAGCAGGAACCTCTCTGCAATTCGGCATAAATACAATTACCTGGTTTACCAGGTTTGTTACTGAAGTCACACACTAATTCAACAGTGACCACTTGCAGAGAGGCAGAGTTAAGTTCTTGCGTTTGACCCAAACCTTTAGCATAACAGTGGCAGTTTGGTGTGATCAGTGCGAGCCGAACACACAAATGGCTGAACTGGATACAGGACACGTCTCATGATATCATGTATATGGGATATTCAACTAAATGTGTGTAACTGGAATCAAAAATGAGAGATTTTCACGCGGAGCATCGTCGAATCAATAAAGATTCTAGCGAGCTGCTAACACAAGTTTCACCGTTTAAACAAAAAGTAAAACTTCTTTCCTCACGTTTTCAGGGACTCGATGAACCAGTCATCTAAAACATCATCAAACTCTAGTTCTTCCATTTTAAAATCACCTCTCTACTACTGCCAACTAGTACTACTAATACTACAGTTACTACAGCGTGTTGTTGTTTTACTTCCTTGACTTCTTCTTCGTGGATGTCTTGGTGGCACTTACAGCCCCACCTGCTGGACATGGTCTTTATCAGCAGCAGCTTCACACTGTTGAAGTTTATTCAAGTACCATTAACGTACTTCTACTGAACTAAAAATACTTTCTGTTTACTTTGTATGTACTTGACAGAGGTAGGCTAAACAAAATTATAGTATAATGTACTTGGCATTTACTGACAACTATACAGAACAGTTGAAGTATATCTGGCGTATACCTGTACCTATATATAAGTATATTTGGCTACTGACAATAATACTGAAGTACTCAGTATGACTTTAGGTGTGTATTTATATACACAAACAATTATTAGTGTTAAAAATTGATAGCTCGTCACAAATTGTTGTGTGACATAATTACACTTGTCAATCATGTTGAACTAACAGTATACAGTACTTGCAAGTTTATTAGCAGTATACTTATACACTATAGTACACTGACATTAGTATACGTACTAGTATAACTGGGAAATATTTAAGTTTATTTAGTACAGTGAATGAGAGATTAAGTTTATTTACTCAAATACAAACTTAAGGTACTTTACTCCAGGTGCAACATTACTGACGCTACATGTTAAAGATTTTTCCTTATTTTTTTAACCACTAAAGATTTTGCCATGTTTTCAATAATAAATATTTCTTCCTGTCAACATTTGCTGTCTTATTGCCGCTAACTAAACACTCAGTTTGTGAATGCTGATTATTCACAGTAAATATAAATCAGGTTCTGAGGTGGTTCTGTCCTCTAATGGGACCTGAACTTGTTAGATTTCTGCAGAAACCTCATGTGCAACACATCTGGACGTTCGCGTTATCATCCAGCATCAAGTTCAGTCCTGTTTAAAATACGGTTAT
>OMLM01020829.1:0-10993 GCA_900302695.1 Helostoma temminkii | reverse complement strand
CCTGGAGGCACTGAGTCTGGTTGCTGAACTGACTCTGGGGTGTGAGAGGACAGACTGGCAGTGAACACAGTGCTCTGCTGTGACTCCACATAAACAAGGAGGAGACATTGTGTTGTTCTGGCAGGTAGGCCTCCATCACTGAGAAGTCACACTGGAAGATGCTCCGTAGTAGATCTCTCACAGCCATGCGGAGTGATTGCGCACCAGATTTGTGTAGTTTGGTCCATACGTGCCAAGCAGGTTCCATCATGTAGAAGACAGATGGGTGCTGACTGAACACCTGACCCAGGAAGGATGAACCTGATCGCCATGATGAAAGCAGCAGGACGTGAACTTTGTTGTTGGAGGGGGCAGAGCTGCAGGGAGTAAGCTGGACATACCAGCCGCAAAACAGCACCACTGCTGCCCCCAGCAGGATGACAATGAAAATTATGGTGCTGACTTTCAAACTGCAGCGAGGCATGATGGCTGCAGATCCCCGTCAGTCTCTGGTGTAGACCTCTTATTTTCTTCTGTCCAGCTTTGTGTTGCCTCCTGTGCAGAGTGCAGGGGAAAGGTAAAGACGAAAAAAAGAAAGAAAAGGTTATGTTGAAATTTTGTTTTACCCCTTTAAAGCCCAGTCCAACAAATAGCCACAACATCCTATTTTTTTTAACAGGAGTGTGTATTGCACACTTTGTTGAAAAACAAAGAAAAATTTAAAGAAATTATTTCTAAATGTACGATTTTTGATGTATTACATTTGATACATCATAAGTCTATGATAATTATTTAATCAAAATATTTTTGTGTATCGAATACCATAATTTACTGTTTTGAGTGAAGCTAAGTTGAAACAATTAAGTACAATAGCAATAAAGGAAGCAATTACATTACTAGACCAGTGACAGGGACTTCTGTGCCTATAAAAAGCTAGAAAACCTGCAAGCTAGTATTAGCAGGGTCCAAGTACCCTGATACATTTTGGACCCGGTGCCTCGGTGACCCAACACAGATGAAAAGACAAGAACATTTACCTTTCTGACATTTGACAAGGAGGATAACATTTTTTCCACAGAGTACTGTTGCTAGAATAATATTTAATGTTCACTTGGTGCTTTACTCAGAGGTGGAAAGTAACTAATTACATTTACTTGCACTTTACTTATTTTCATTTATGCTACTTTTACTCCACTACATTAATGTTAAACAACATTGGTTACTAGTTACTTTTCTTTATAAAGTACTAAAACACTGTTGCATCATTTATGGATTTACCACATCACTACATAGCAGCCTCACCTTTAGCCACTGCTGTTTCTGTTTAGTACCTTTATTTGTGTAGATAAAATAAAAGATAGTTCTACTTGTGTGTACTTTATACACCACTGGCTTAGCAGAGTTACATTTTACACTGTAAGTGTATAGAGGATGCTCATTTATGAATTCATGACTAAAGGAATGGTGAATGAAATATAAAATCATGTTTAGTGACCATCTGAAGCTTTAAAGTTACACCAGTCATAGTTGGTTGGTTTTTATACTCTAATGCATTTTTTAATAGTTTTAATAATAACACTTATTGCTGGTCAAGTACACTAGTTAGTTTAACTCAGAGAAAACACACAGTATATTTCACTTGAATTGACTCTGTATTTCTGAGTCTATACTAAAGCGTTTATCTAAAATACATTATTAGGTTGTTGAAACTCATCTGTACTAAACTGAGTAAGCTTTGTTTGTACAAAATACGATTTCTAGTTAACCTTACGCAGTATTTTCAAGGCAAGCTTGCTTTTTTTTTTTTAAATAAGGTGGTATGACTCAGAACACTGCATATTTGAGTGGGCACAGGTTTGTTTGTTCTCATGAACCTGCACAAGCACACGCAGGCATGTGTTAATGCTGATGGTACAATGCAGATTCCCATTATTGGTTTCACACTATTTCACTCATCTACAGACGACAGTAACACTGAAATAAACTTCTAAGACACAAAGTTCACTTCCTGGAGGATGGACCTGTGCAGATGTGTTTTAATCTCTACTCTCTGCTTATTATTAAACTGTGTGTGCAGAGAAGCAGGGGAGAACTCACAGGTGCCCTGCACCTCATTTATTATGCTCAGTTGTAAGATTTTTATATTAGTGTGGATGAAAGTAAAACTGTGAAACCTGCAAATGAGAAAATGATCCGTGCGATGGAATACAATACCAAGATAATTTAGCAAATGGAATAAGTAAACTTTAAGCCAGCAAAACACTAGAGTTAAAAGTTAAGTCACTGTTAACCTAAATCTGCAATACACACTATAAATGACATTGTGTTGCTCTTGTAGTCTCTATTACTGAAACCATATGTAATAGACACAAAACATACATACAACATAATCATTAATCTTTGACAATGTGATGAATTTGTTTTCCTGGGTGAATTATATGGTCCATTAGCTGCTATAAATGTAAACTAACTACATCTGCTGTCAGCTCATGTCTAAGAATGTACAGTCTCCTCGTTGCTCTGCACAGAGCTGATATTTTAGATTTACTTTCAGTGGGCGTTCATGTTTCCTGCCATCATTATTCATGTCTGTTTCCACAGAACTTGCTTTTATTAGTACACCATCTTTTCCAGTTTTTAAGTTTTTAAGCTAAAACGTAAATAAAACCAGAAATACACCTTCTGAAAAACCAGTCAGTTCTAATGCAGAAACAGCCAATCATTTTATGACTTTTTAAAAAGTTTTTAAATTGCAATTTTAAAACGTAAATTTGGTTAATCTTCTCTGATTAACATTTAAACTGTAGAAGTCATCAGGAGCTGACACCAACATGCAACTCTACCTCTGTGATTTCTGGTACTGTCAGATGTTTTACCATCAGCAAACGTGTAGACAAGCAGGAAGTGAGCGGCCACTTAGAGGAAGATAAAAGATAAACTCCAGTGTCTGTGTCTCAATCGTCGTCCCACCTACACAGACATCTGTCATGTCATTTTCCTACTGTCAGTATCTGTTACCATAAAAAGTGAGAGCACGTCACCAGGAATTAATCTACTTCCCTCCTAGTGCTGCACCGCAAAGAAATAGGACCTTTATTTCTTCAAACAACACAAAAACCACAGTCATTAGGTCATATGCTTTTATACTTTCCATAACTAGATATAGATATATTTAAATGTGATATTGGATGTGGATCTTAGGTCCTGCTTACTGGTTTTAAGATGCATCTTGGGTGATCAGATCACAAGTGGACAGCACTGAATACAAGTGTAAAGGTCCACTGGAACTAACTGTGATCTGATCACTCAAACCACTTGCCAACGGCCTGGATTGCGTTTGGCCACATCTATTCTGTGGTGCTAATGTGCCCCCGATGATGATGTTACAGAAAAATGTGTCATCAGTGCTCAGGCTGTGGTGGCTGTTCTGGTGACGTTACCATGAGCAGCATTATCCACTGTGACTATGCAGATACAAACACAAAGAGCGCCACCTGCAGAAACACAAATCCACCGTTCCCTCTCACACTCACTGTTCGATTGACAGGTGGTGTTTGCAAAATAACAAGAATCAATGTAATTACACAAATGGCGTTGTCATTAGGGGCGACTGGTAAAAGCGGACAGTCCAAAGCAGAGTTCAGAAATAGTGAAGCATGCCCCGAGAGACACGTGAGGAAAAGATGCTGTGTAAAGGTTAAAGACAAGTGCACAGCTGCCAATCAAGACCTTCAGCAGCAGCAACTGTGACATCGCTTTTCAACCCTTTTAACGCCCAATTGCTGCAGTTTGCATCAGATTTGTCCTCCTCAGAGACAAAATTCTTTTGACTAAAGGTGGCAAAATACTTAACTACATATTTGTGTCAGTACCTCAGCGTCATGCATCCCTTAGGGATGTTAGTCGTGCACACCCTCAGAAATTAACACTACATATCAGTGGGATCAGCACATGACTGGTGGAGGCAGAAAGTAAGGCAGCAGCAGTTCTGGATCTGATAACAAACCATCTACGATGTCGCATCTGCTGTTTTCTATCATCTATATGACATCCTCAAGCTATGTCATCATTTCTGTTTACATTGTAAAATATTTTGTTTACCGAATTCTGAATTATTTTAATGGTGTCAATTCATCAAAAAGTAAGCAGATCTCGCTTCTATTCATCAAGTTGGGAGATAAGTCGAGGTGACACACAATTTAATCAGTTACCTCCGCAGGGAAAACCTTTTCACTTTGTGGTTTATCAGTGCCTCTACTTGTTTGTATTCCAGTCACACTGGTCTGCAGATGCAGGAACTGTTCCCAGTGCACAGGGGGCCAACTGTTTGATTTGTCATGAATATGTGTGGTGTCTTTTGTCATTTTATTGTGCATAGAAATATTCAATATTTTGAGTTTTTAAAGCTCTTGTCTAAATTCCCTTTGCTCTGTTTTAAATTTTAGTTATGTTGGTGTATGTGGTGAGTTGTAAATACATATTTCACACCTTGTTTGTTTAATATTCTGTGTTTCAGTAGATGTTAAAAGAAATAACTGAGTATTTATCTTCATGGCTTAATACTGCCACCCTTTGACCAGACTGGAAAAAAACATCCAAAGCCTACAAGGGGTAAGAGAAAGGAGAACAAACATCACAAGAAGCAGGTGCTGGAAACCTGGGTCATTAATCTACAAAAAGATCCAAGAAGAACACTATACACTAACTAATAACACTGCCAAAGACCACCACTACAGTACCAGTAAGACTGCTACAGCCACCTTCAGGTCAAATCAGGTTTATGCTGCACTGACACACTGGACTCCTTCAGATGAATGAGGAGGTTTGACCATGTCTCACACCTCCTGCAGCTCACAACAAAAAGCTGACGACCACAGCAAACAAACAAAAGCGTCTTTCTAAGAAGAAACAGGCAGAGAGGGAACACACAGACGTTACATGAGCAGGTCTCTTTATTTCTGCTCTGTAGCTCAGTGGGTAAATTGTAGCATCTGCAGCAGGAAGATGTACAAAAACAAATCTGCAAACCGCACCCAGTCAGCTTGCAACTTCCCAGAACCTTCTTGTTTCTTGCCCACTACCTAAACTATAATTAGCAAAGTGACAAACCTGTAATCTGACTAGGGAAGACAGGTTTCTCTAGCGGCCTACCATGATTACAGAAACCAAGTTTCTCATTCACATGACAGTTCACAAACTCCTTGTAACCTTGTTACTCGAGTATGTAAATGCGCTAATTGATAGTTTACTAAATGCAATCCTTACTTCTACTAGGAGTGGGCAAATAGCCTCAAAATTATATCGCCATATTTCAAGAAAATGTGTGATAATGATGTTTAAGACAATATAGAAAAAAAACCTAAACAGAGATGTTCAGTTGATAATTACCAGTGATTCAGTAAATCAGTAATAATGTTTAGTAAGTGATAGCTTTCAGTGACTGCAGCTGCAGGCAGCAGTATTTATTAGTGTATTTTTCATCCTTTTTTTCAGCGATGCATTCAGTTTAATAACCAGGTTAATCAGAGTGAGCAGTTTACCAATGTACAGGACACGCAGACAGTAATTAATCAATTGATTTCCAGGTGCTACTAACTCCATACCTTCACTCAAGTACTGTAATTAACCCTTAATAATTCAGAAATTTAGAATCATTGAATGTGTATCTGTATCAGCACCTCAAGAAAAAATATATGAGTAGAAAGTAAGTGTTTTATGAAAGTCGCAAAAATAAAAGCCTCTTGTTATGTTCCCCATTAATGGTTTAAGGTTAAAAATTTGAATTTCCAAGTATTTCAATGATTGCCCTACAGAGGTGGGTAGGGCAGACCAACATAGCACTCAAGTAATATGCGTTACTTCAACATAACATTACTTGAATAGAAGCAAAAAGTAATCATCCAAAAAATGACTTAAATAAGAGTAAAAAAGTATTTGATAAACAGACTACTGAAGTACTGAGTAACTGTTTGATCATAATGTCTGATTTATTTTTTGGAAATTATGTAATCAGACAAAAACATAAAATAATGAGTAAAAATAAAAAACATCTTTACAAAATAACAAATTAAGGCACGAGAAACACAAATTTCCAAATCACAAAAATAAGGTTTTGAAACTTATACCTACTGTAAGTAACACATACACTGTAAAACTAATTCCAGTGACAAGATGTACTGTATAGTTAGTGGACCTCCACAGCAGGCTCGTTGAGTTTGTGCATGCTGAAATGTCTTGCTTTGTGAAATGTTTGTTTTGGTTGACAGAGAAGATTATAGAGCTGTGTTTTTACACTGTGTGCAAGGGAAACATGTGTTGTACATGAGGCCAGGGGTGTTCATCCTCTTCAGTTTTACCATACAGACAGTTGCGTTTTCGCCCCATCTGCTACGAATGGAGAGTTTGTGCCGCTACGCCGCACTGTGGCCATGTGACTGCATGGCTATGTCTGATTGGCAGACATAGCCATGATTATTGTTGCCGATTGGTGAAACACAGTCGTATAGTAGAACGTCTGGATACATCGCACCCGCAAAAATGAAGAATATCTAGTGTGTAGAATCAAAAAGTAACAAGTCCAGTGTAGCCCAGTGTAGTGGAGTAAGAGTAGCGTTTCTTATATGGTGCAGTAAAACTACTTAGAAGTAAATTCCTTTCAAAAAGTTACTCAAGTAAATGTAATGGAGTAAATGTAACTCATTACTACCCACCTCTGGTGCCCTATAAATTTACATTTACATTTAGTCATTTGGCAGACGCTTTTATCCAAAGCGACTTACAAGTGAGGTACAAAACAAGCAAAACTCAAGGAGTCAAGGAGCAGTGGATAGTAGTGGATAGTTCATTCCACCATTGTGGGACCACAGAGCTGAAGAGCTTTAAGGTGGATTTTTTGTTCTGTGACGGAACCACCAGACGCTGTTCGTTAACAGAGCGCAGTGGCAGGGATGTAGATCTGAATGAGGGAGTTCAGGTAGACCGGTGCAGTTGAGCTGACCACTCTGTAGGCAAGAGTCAGAGCTTTGAATCTGATGCAGCAGCTACAGGAAGCCAGTGCAAAGATTTAAGGAGCGGATGTGACGTGTGTCCATCAATGATGACCCCCAGGTTTCTGGCAGACTTAGTGGGGATTATCACTGAATTATCACTAAATACCATTTTATATTACTTTTACTCCACTACATTTCTCTTAGTTACTAGTTAACTGTCACTGTTTCTGTTCCACAGTCTGTAGGTAACAGCACATTGTAATTGATCTGGATCAGACTCTACGCTGATGAAAATACTCTGTTTTACTAGTTAAGTACTTTTTATATTGTACTTTAAGTAAAATATAGATCATATACTTTAGTACTTTTACCTGAGTAGAAAAAATATAGGGTACCTTTAAGTGTAGAAGTGTGTGTTTTCTAGGCAAATACGTGCACCCGTACTTAAGTACTTAGTTAACACTTCTGTTAACTTCTCTTCTTTGAGAACTACTAGACAGACACATCCACGTCTGACGTGTATTTGTATTTCTGGTGTTTTTTCTGAAAAAGGAGCTGCACCACGGTCAGTCTGCCATCTCACCTGAGGAACAGGTAATCGCAGGACGAGTCCCACTCACAGTCATCAAACGTCAGCACCCGGAAGTCACAGGAGGTACACCTCAACTGGTCACATGACCTGGTGACACAGACAGTTCAGTCATTAATTATTATTTTTTACATGAAAGTCTATTTTTTAATTATATGTAATTAAATGTTAGTAATGCATTAACAGTGCTACTTTACCATAAATATTGAGTATGCTTGGTAAGTTAAAAAAAAAAAAAAGTGTACCAGATTTAGTATCGTTATAAAAAGGCAAGACGAGACAGAGGCTTTCAGTATGAAATTATTTTTTCGCACCTCTTGGATGTGGCTGTTCCAACACCATTTGTGACAGAGCTCCCACCAACAAAAACAGGACAGCACCTGGATGCAGAACAAACAGGACATAAAAACAGCATCCGTGTGTAAGAAAATCCAAAGGACCAGAAGAGCAGTACAAAGAACATGGGCAGCATTTCTAGTTTCCGTGTTGATGTGTGTTACATGCGTTTCTTTTATCAGGATTTTACAGCGTGACCATCACACAAAACGTTAATTAGCATGTATACACTGATACATAAAAATACCATATATGTGGCTGAACATACCTAGAAACACTAAATCACATTTTTTAACTGATCTTTATTACCAAGGTGAAAAATATGTATACTTTTATAATAGAGTAACAGTAGAATACTACTACTGCATACTCTGCTATGCATAACTGTGTATAACTACTGCTACAAGACTATATATATCCACTCACTGGCCACTTTATTAGGTACACCTGTACACTCTAATAGAATCCAAGCCAATCAGCTCTGCCATGAGTTCTGATTTAACAATCTTATAATTTCTCAGCTTAATCTGTCACAAAGGTGATAATTCTACTGTAGGTCTACTCATGCTGGAGCAATGTATTATAATTGAACTGGTGTACGTTATGTTAAGAGGTTTTTCTAATATTTTGGACTCCTCATTGATGTGAACAGTAGAACAACCTCTTAATATAATTTAGTCCAGTAAGACTCCATCACCCACTATGACTTCAGTAATAAACATATAGTAGAGTTTTATCCTTTTAACAGTTTGAACTGAGGAAACTAATAAATTATAACCTTGTTAAGGTAGAATTCATGACCGAGCTGCTGTGTTGAATTACATTAGATCAGAGGCGTCAAACTCAATCACGCAAGGGGCCGAATATTAAACCACAGCCTAAGCTGCAGGCCGAACAGGATTTACAGTTACTGAACAATCTAAAACTGACAATGGCTCAGCCAGATAAACGAATTTGAACAGACTGCCACAACTTTTCATATAAATAAATGAAATAAGTTAAATTAAATTTAAAATATTTTCCCTTCAACAATAACATCAAGCTAAATAAGAATATTGCTGCACGATAAGGTGAAACTGCTTGTCCATTAACACACCAAGTAGATCCTCCTCAGCCTGAGACAACACACCGTTTTTTCAGAAACATATTCACACCCCATCTTTCATTAAACTGCCTTCTGCATTAGCTTTTCTCTTATTGGACATTTTGGGATTGAGTGTTGGTATTTCTCATTTCCACTTGTCGGGAAGTTGCTGGTTAAATGCTGACGGTAAACACTGCGATCTAGTGGTGGGATGCCAAATCTTCATGGGTCCCAAAATTGACATGCATTGTGGGAGATGTAGTTTATGGTCGTTGTACACATTTTCTAAGTATTTATAATATAAAATAGTTACGGTAATTCCACTAATCACTATGTCAGGCATGCATGTATGTTAGTACGTGCACAAACATATACCTATACTCATAGTATACAAAGTGTACTTAACTTACTTACGGTTTCTCTTTAGCAAGTAAAAGTACACTTTTATTTGTACAAATTAATTACAACTTAAATAGCTTAAATAGCTTAGTAAAAAAATGCTGTTCCAAAATAGCAAACTTCAAATATACTAATCATTACTCTGGCGGCAGGTTTACTTTAGTACACTTTGGCATTTTAAAATGTAGTATATTTGACAAACCTTTTTCACATGTGCAGGCTGAGCCTGTGGCCTGTGAGTATTAATATTATTATTCCCATCTGTACTTTTTTTTCTTTTTGAATATTTAACATATTTAACACATAACATTACTCACTTCCTCCCTCCAGATAGAGATGACAGCTTCTTGTCCACCTGTGGTGTTGTAGTGAACTGAAACGAAGGGTAAAACAACAGATTACCGGCTGTCAACACATATGCTCATTGGTCACTTTCTTAAAAAAAGGTGTTTGACTACACTTTATGTCTCATAATGCAGGTACACATTTGGACACAACAAAAATACAACAAATACTTTCAACTAGCAGGGAGTTAAAGGCCTGAGGAGTTGTACAAGTCTGAGTCACGAGTCTGTGTTAACCTTCGGTTGAGAGGAATTTCCATGGTCTTCCTCCAGTAACTCTTCCAGCAGTGCATCAATATCCTCTGTGATGTTGCTGATGGGTTGTTCAGATTTAGTGGTACTCACTCTGAGGGAACAGAACATGAATTAGTGCATTTAAAGTGTTTGTCCATAGGGGAGACAAACAACTTAAATATGTAAAGGCTGTTTCCAGTATTCTTAAACGTAATATATTGATTATTATTTCTGTTGATTAAATATCAGTTTATGATTCAGTGCTATTCCATCATTGTGGACTTTGTAGTTTGAATAAGGCAGCACTGGCAGCCTCATGTAAATATTGATATCCAAATAATAAAAAACATTTATGAGCAACCTTATTAGTATTTAGCTCAATTCATCTAAGTGGGTTGTGAAATGGCCCTAACATTTATAGTACAGTAACACAAGCTAACTGAACTGAAAATCTGCTAGCTTATTGTAGGATATTAAACTAGTTAATGTTTGTGTCATCTAAGGCCCAGGACATTTGACGCTATCTCATCAAACGTCATCAACACAGAGAAGACTGGAAGCTTCACTGGCGTTAAAACGCGCACTCACGTTGCACACACTTTAGCCGTTAGCTAGCTGAGGTCCGCTAGCCAAGCTAGCTTTATTTACCTGTCTTTTCTATGTCCGTCATTGTCTTTCCCGCATTTTCCGGCCTCGCTCGAGTCGCCGCGGGATGAAGACGAGACACAAACGTTGCGACAAAACTTTTTTTCAACTTCATCCAGCAGTTCGTCCAGGTCATCGTCATTGTCCATGTTTAGGTTTTCTGGCTGCCTGCTAGCTTTGAGGCTAACCCCGTTAGCCCAGCTAGCACGCTCAGCAGAGCGTTTGTCGTTGCTAAGTAACCGGAACAAAGCGGAAATGAAGAGACTACGTTCAAAATAAAAGTAGGACAAGAAATTAAATGAAACATTTTCATTATTAACTTTTTCATTATTAAAGTTTGTTTAATAATGAAAATATATATATATATAGATATATATATATATTTTTTTATTTT
>OMLM01020828.1:55616-70583 GCA_900302695.1 Helostoma temminkii | reverse complement strand
TGTAAAGGCACAACTGGACTCATGTCCGTATAATAAATGCAACGTTGTTTTGGGGTTGCACTGTTAATATTACATAAGACCGCCAATAAGTCATTTAAAACTACTAAATTCTTTAATACAAGAAGCTGCATAATCACATGCTTTGTTTCTATATTGTAAATGCTTCAGTGAACTATGTACCTCATAACTGCGCTATGGATAATGCTACATGATTCAGATTTTACAAGGTGCATTCTTGGCAATGTTTAACATTTTTTATTCCTTAGTAAAACGCATTTAGCAAAATACTAATTTACATAAAGAAGGCAGTGGTTCCACCCAATAAGAAGCAAAAACTAATATCTAGTTTGGTAAAAATATGAATACACAGGGTAGAAGGAAAAAGGAAGCAAAAACAAACAGGGAGGGGAAAGTCAGCAAATCAAATACTCGGGTGACACAATATTTGTTTTACAGTCAATTAAAATGAGATTAATAAACCACCAAGCAGTACAACTGTCAAGTTATATTTGAAAGTCATAACTGAAGTAAATGACTTTATTGTACGTGTATCATATGAGAGCCCATTATTATGCACATCATTATTTAACTTTCCCCCATACTGATTTCCTAAATACCTCTAAAAATATAAATGAATTTCAGAGATGTACCATGTCACTTAAGGTCAGTTTATTCAAGGTGTGGCACAAAAGAAACAAAACATATCAGGGTGTACAGATGGGTGGAGAAGGGTGAAATGGTTTGGGGACATTCCAACCTGCACACAGTCATCGCTACACATACCTGTAAATTACAGCATTACACAAAGCTTACTCAAACACTGCAGTAGATCAGGTTCAGCCGCCCATGTCAACGAAGTCACGGATGCATAGTTTCAATTACATAAAGCAAAATCTGTCTACGACGAAACGTTTGCAGCCACGTGAAATGCAGTTAACGATCACAATCACATAAATGTCACTGATCATCTTTAAGGTGAACTCAGAAACCAGGCCGGCAGACAACTATGCTTGGGAACTGAATAAAGCAGTGATGTCGGTGCGGCCAGTTTTAAAGCGGGGATGTTTCAGTGGCCTCGTTGTATGAATTACTTAAACGAGTAGTATCTTTCAAAAGTAAAAAAAAAACAAACATTTGTACTGGATATTTATGACAAATTAGGATTTATAGAGTTCACAAGATACCACACGATTGTATTGTCGGCAACGTTAATGCTAACGTTACACAATAGCTAGCTTAACTTAGCTAATGTTATAATGCAAATCGTTTTCGGGAAATATCATTAACATTAATGTACTAAATACACTCAGTAACGTTGCATTTACCCGCAGCAAATCTCACACTCGCAAACCATTTTAAGTGGTCATTTGAGTGAAAAAAAAAAACTAGCGTTAGCTAGCTGACTTAGCCAACGCTGACTGTTTGTCTTCTACATAGATAACGTTAATATACTAACATTACGAGTCTGTGGCTCTCGTTCACTGAGAATATGACATAAATAGGGCCTACATTGTTGCAAGCCGAATTAGGTGGTTTAAAAAACGTGAATTTCTCATTCAGTCATTTGCGAGCACCCGGCTCGATCTCATCATGCGCTATTAAACATAAAACGAGTGATAGATAATCTGTACAGCTTTCTCTCTTAATTTAACAGACGCAACTAACCTGTGCTGTCAGCCACGTTTCCCACTGAGCTCGCCATCTCCTCAGTCTTCGTGTCTTGCACGGTGGTCGTCAATGTGCCTTCTTGCAGGTAACAGTTTCAGAGAAAAATGTGCGATGGGCCGTTTCCCAGCAGACACGTTGCCAGGCAGGCTAACAGTGGCGAGTTAACTAGCTAACCTAACCTTTAATTTCCTGCACGTACTACTCTTAATTACGATCATGCAGTAGTGGAGATATAGCTGGGTAATAAATAATCAACTAACCTCGTAACAAAACCTAACTTTTCACGGACACAAAGCGTTCTGTTGATTTAATGTCGAGGCTGACTTCTCTTCACAACAAAGCAGCAGTACAACATAAAATGGCGAAATGGGCGCAACTCATTTTAAGAGAAACTAGATCCACATATCTGCCATCGGGCGGGAAAGCGTGTGCACGATTGTAATAAATGTCGTATTAGTAAAATAAAAAACTAATAAGATGCGGACTTGACGTTCCGTTTTCTAACCATGTGTTATAAGTCTCGTCCAACACATATAACTCAGTAAAAATGTATCCTGCGCGGAAGAACACCTTGGTGCAGTGAGAGTGCAGATGATATCAGGGCGTTCCTGAGGTGACGTATGAAGAAGAAGAAGAAGAAGAAGAAGAAGCGGTTCTGCAAAAAAACAGCAGCTTCATGAGATGAGCATTTAGTCAGGGTAATATTATATACTGCATATACATATACATCACATATTTAACCCTAAATATGTCTAACAGGCCGAGGTTTAAAGTGTATAGGGGCACGGCTGTAAAGGCTACTAAAGGTTTACATATTTACTTATATCCATCCATCCATCCATAAATCCATCCATTTTCTGGACCGCTTAGTCCCCGTAGGGGGCGCGGGTGTGCTGCTATCATATGGGCGAGAGGCGGGGTACACCCTGGACAGGTCGCCAGTCCATCATGGGGCCAGGTATAGACACGGACACCTATTTAGAGTCTCCAATCAGCCTGACTGCGTGTCTTTGGACTGTGGGAGGAAGCCGGAGTGCCCGGAGATAACCCACGCAAACACATGCAAACTCCACACAGAAAGACCCTAGCCTCTAACAAATAGAAATACACAGAGGTAATATTGCTGTGGTAGTTAATTAGATAGATAATTATGCATCTCAGAACAGCTACAAATTCATTTCTTTTAGTTAAACACTTTCATAATTTAATTCAAGTAAAGCAAGATTTCCCAACAGTATTTCTCAGGCCTTATGTAGAAGATCTGCTCTGCTCTGTATTTGTGTAACAACTGTATCGATCTGTTTTTTAAGATAGGTGTAAGCATAGCTTGGCTAAAATGTATGACCAGAATGGTCAGATAATTCAGCTTAGTAATAGCCTACTGGAGTACTGTATCAGAGCTGCTATAGAAACAGTATGCAAGATTCGTAATCACCAACAGATGGCAACCTCTGAAAACCTATTTCAAAGACAGATTTCTGGAGTCCTACAAAGTGACTTTGGACATGATTCCTCCTTAGATTTAGTTACTTCTGAAAGTCACACTGTATGATTTATCTGCAAATAACATCACATTCTAACACAAGTCCCTGGCTTGTAAATTGTAAAAAAAAAAAAAAAGGGTTGCACCACCACCCTTTCTCCAATTTGTTATAAAATCTATGATTATTTTAGCCAAAGGTAAAGTTTTATTACAAATATTTATGAATCAATATTAATTTCCAAACTAAATTTTAGGCAGAATTCATTTGGCTAATTTTCTCATTATGGACAGTATCGCTACAGCTCGCACGTCTAACACATTAGCTTCAAGTCATAGTTTCATAGTCATTAACATACCATTCTGCCCTGAAGATGTTGAAAAGAGGGGTACTGCTCATTGCACCCCACTTTTTCCCATAGTCTCTCTATGGGAAAATAGTTGACATCATTGCCCATGTTGGCTTTGCTCTGTGTGCTCGAAGCATAGGGTGCAGGGTTTGTTTACTCTTCCACACGTTCCTCTCCTTTGCCCTCACTCTTCACACTGCTCAGCGGTCACTTGTGCACAGAATGATGTCATGGGCATGTGTCTATGGCAATTGCATCTGACATGCTTTATTTTTGTGCAAGCTACAGCCAGTAGGAAGGCAGTCTGGGCGACCACTTCTTCTCGGGAAAAGCTCTTCCCAACAGACCCTGCTTTCACAGAAGCTATTTTAGGAAGCACGTGAGAGCAAGAGGTTAATTCCCTAACAGGTCAATTTAGACTGGTCACTATTAAAATCTCAGCAGAGCCTGGAGAAATTGAGAGTGTGTTGTGCTGTTTAATTGCTGAGTGAGAACATACTGCTACCAAACGAGTGACCTAAATTATTTCAGCCCATTTATTTTAGGATAAGATCCAATGCAAGCTGATGACCCACATTATTTGCAGTGTTTTGGAATGCTCTGCTATATTCTTGAATAGGGTTGCTTTGGGATACAGAGAGAGTTATTTGTTCATTAGTTAAATATTCTTCCTCCATTCATGACTCAAAACTGACAGCTGTTAGTGTCTTACACTGCATGAGCTCAGACAAACAAATCTTTGTCACAAACATTTTTTAAAATGCCAAGAATGGGAAATACATGAAGAATTAAACTTATTCATATTTACATGACAAGTCCAAGCTGGTTATCTGAGCCAAAACAGGAGAACCCGTAGACAGTGTAAATACTTCCTGCGTTTGTTAGACTTCACAGTAAACACAGAGATGGTAAAAAAAGATAATAGCTACACTTATAGTGTTTTTTAACATATGATAAATAAGAAAATGTTCATATTAAATCAAAGGCACAATTATAAATTGTGTGTGTGTGCAACTGTTTATTGTTTTGGCATTTCCTCAAAAGCAGCATTGCTGTTGTATCATATCTGCTGAAATTGTTACCACATGAACAGTGCCACTTTTAAAATAATAAAATAATTATGATGTAGGGTATTGTGCTTATTTTGTCCAGACTTTAGTTGTCAGACAACTGAAAGGCAAAGGAGGGATAACAACTCATAACACTGAGTCATGTAAAGGCAGCAGGCAGATATTGGACTTCTAATTGCCGACAAGATTAATCATCTGGTACTAGCAGTTTGGTTCATGCTTCTGGCCTTTATTTAAAACACTTGTGGTGCAGACTGATGTTTTATAGGCACCCATTATGCAGTTGGTATTTGTCTCTGAACAACACAGCTGTGCCGAAAAATGCACCGTTTTAAACTATTTCTCTTTGAAGTTACAATTAATACTCATCTTTTCAAGGCTTATAAGTTATTCAGCCCAGGTGGGAGACTACATATAGTCTGTTTTAGGTTCCTGTTTCATTAATCTAAGTTATTGAGTCTAGATGAGAAAACCACAAATAGAAAACGTCACACGTTTTAGATTGCACGAGGTTACTTTATAATTTAACCCTGTCTGTTTAGGTGTCCATCACACTGATAGCAGAAACAGGACAGGCCAGGACTGTTGTTTGCAGTGAAGGTGTCGGGGCCTGCCTGGTGCCTCCTTTAAATCTCTGCATTCATCACCTGTCATCTCTCTGACTCTCTGACCCCTCTCATTTCACCCTACCCTGCTCTTCTTTTCCTGTGTCCTGCCTTCGTCTTTTCTCTGTGAGGAGCAGAGTTGCAGTGCAGAGGATGTGGTGACACCTCTCATGACAGCAGCTGTCAGTCTTTGCTATAAGTTGCACTGGCTGACTGACCCCTACTCTATGATCTTAGCTTTTGTTCACACTCTGGCAACCTCTACTTGTTATAACAGTAGCCACTCTGGCCCAGTCACTTATAATGTAGAGCCCCATTTCTCTCTAAAGACTACCACCCTTTACCCAGAAGAGCTCTTGATTATTAGTCAAAACACACGCATTTACTTTGTAAATGTTGTCACTGGATATCTAGCACACTGCATTTTAATGGTGAAGATGCACCATCTTCCAGGGGTTACACTAAATCTCCCTAAAATGCCTCTTTAAATGGAAAACTCCTCTCATCTCAGCTTTGCCAGATCTCATTTAGATCCACCTGAGGGGCATAGAGTGGCATGCAATCCCAGAGACGGGATGTCTGGAGTGGGAAAGGATTAGAAGAGATTCCCCTTGGCTGGCTGGGGTTATAGGCTATCTGAGTCTCTGTAGTGGTGTTTTATCTAGTTAATTTTCTGATGTGTTATTTTATTCTCTATGAAGCTTTGCACAGGCTCATAGTTTAAATCATGTCTTTCATGTGTTTTATTTTATTAAGCTGTTTTACACACTTTGTCTGTGGTGATGTCTGTTACCACTTGCTTATTAAAACTCTTTGTGAGTCTGCATCAAACTGTTATCACCATATCTTATCTTCTTTTTGGTTTATAGTTTTATTAACACATTCTTTCAGGTAATTATTTTATACCCTTTTATTACCTTTTTAAAAAGTATTCAGTTATCAAAATATGAAACGTTGCCATGACAAAGATGAGACAAAACTGACATAATTAAAGAAGCCACAGTATAACTTGATAAATAACACTCACTAGTGCTCCGTGACATCTCTTTTCTGCTGTAAACACAGCACTTGTTCTGACCTATTCCTTTGTTTGTTACAGATCAAGTAAGGTGGAAACTTAAATCGTTAAACTGAAAAACACAAATAAGCTACTATGGGTTAATCTTATAATTACCTACTGTACATGCAGTGTAAACACAGAGACATGGAGTGGGAAGGTGTTGCTTTGTAGACCTGAAATACTGACACACCCTGATTCTACCAAATAAAATAACAAACTGCTTATATTGTCTTCTTCTTCTATGTTCCTCTTTCTTTTGAGGTAAGTCTTTATTCACCTGGTAGTTTCTGCTAGTTTTCCCTTTTCTTTCATTCTCTCTACACCATTCAAATGAGTTTTCGCACCACTGACAGTTACAGCATAATTGACCTACGGCCAGTCTTGAGCAAATACAAGTTGCGTTGTGTCCCATTCTCACGCAGAGGTCAACCACTTTGTGGAAGCTTTTATCTAAGAAAAAATGGATCATCCATCACTAGCCCCTCTCCTCCCACTGGTTGCGTAATAGGCCGTACCTTGTGAGTCAGTCATGGCAGGGGGAACACTGTCCCGAAAGAAGGTCATCACCAGAGAGTAATAATCAGCCTCTCACCAGGCTCAGGGCACAATACATCACTGTTCACCCTAAAACTAAAGGTCTCCACTTCCTTTGTATAAGAAGCTTAAGAGGATGCCCATGTTTTTGTACTGTGCTTAACTGCACCTGTTCACATCACACGTTGATGTTTCATACGTCATGACCAGCTTATTATGGTCTTCCCTGTGTGTGAGAACTTTTTCCTTTCTGTTTTATTGATGGTGTCCCAAGTTATGTAACTGCACATTATGCCACAATAAAGGATTAAGCCAACTTTGAGAAGATAAGCGTCATAATAATGATCAGCAGCAGCTGCACAGAGTTGATTTTTGAACTTTGTATCATACTGTATGTAATATCATTCACCATCCCCAGTCCAAAAGTCCACTCATAATTTACAGGTAAAGCAATTTTGTGTTCTTGTCATTTGAATCTGTCTATTTGTCCTTTCTGCACCTACACACTAATTGTAAAATTATTTGTTCATACAGTTGTCGTAGGCTGCCTGAGTCTTTTCCCATCCTGTGGTTTCCCTCTCAGGGTATCCTGTTTATATGAAACACTGAGTTGTAGAAATATTGCGGAAACCGGGACTCGTTTCAAGATACAATACACTTTTGATTTGTGTGTGTGTATGAAGGAAACGTTTTGACAACATTTTGTAAATATTGTCAATCTAGCCTAACGTTGCTGATGGTTCTGCTTTTCTACATACCAACTTCTTATGGAAATTGACAAGATGTAAGTATATTTTTGTCTTAAGGAAAGTTAATTCTTTTTCTTCATGCACATCAAGCAAATACGATTATGTCTCATCACAATTTGTGTTTTCGTTTCTGTGTGTACACAGCATACTTCGGAAACGGCTTGAAGTACAGCGATTGGGGAAGGAACAGGGAAAAAGTCTGGAGGAAAAGGTGTAACTGCTGCCTGTTGGCCACTACATCCACTAGTTTTTCCACAGGGTGTAGTGCACTAGAGGCAATGTGACACACATACACACACACACACACACACACACACACACACACACAGAAATGCAGAGCTGAACATTGCCTCAGATCTGCTGACCTCTTGTAAAATGTCAAATAAATTGGGCTGAATTCAAATAATGAGTCCTGTTGCAAATTTGCACTGAGTACACCTTATTCTGACTTAACTGATCTGTCATTGATTTATAACACAATCTACTCAAAATCTCACACTATTTGGCAATAACTATTAAATACCAAAGTTTACATGAAGAGTCCAAACCAAAATCATCTGAAAGTAGTCATTTACAACATTTTTTTGGACCCTTACAGATTAAATATTTTAGAAAAAGGCCCTGTACTATTCTTGTGCTAGTTCTTTTCTACAAGAGGATTCATTTTATTTATCAGGGAGACAGTTACATAGTGTAACGCTTGCACATAGCTGTGGTGGTGAACCTGCAAGAGTCAATTACCACTGACAGAGCAGAGGGCAGTGAAATTTACTGTACAGTATGTGTCTATTATTACTTTGGAGGCAACACCAAGAAAATGAATTGGCAAGTCTTTCTCACTGTGACATCCACTGAAGACTAATAATTTAGTAGAATGTCACAACATTAGACAATTATTTATTTTTGAGTTATGTGCAAGCTGTTCAGATTCAGAGGATTACATCCTCCCTCTTTCCTGTGTTATCTCTTGTAAAACAATTACAGGAATCACAGGACCCTTTGTCTTGCTGACTGTATGAATGAAAAGTGAAAACAATGAGGATACGAAACTGAATCCAAGGTCAGGCTGTAATTCCCTGTGTTTTCCATAATTTGGATTTATGTGAACTATAAATCTGATGTATACATGGTGATCAGCAAGGTGAACATATGTGGAGTCAAGAAAAAAATTCTATATAAAGTTACAGGTGTTGTACTTAAATCCTCCCTTATTAGTGTGTCTGAACCCATAAATGACCTTCAACCTTCTCTTTGCAGCTCGGGGTAGCTACATTCAGACAGCCCATGGGAAATTGGACCAACCAGAGAGAAACATGGGTCGGTAAAAGGTCAGGGGTTGCAGAAGCAGAAACAAGGGTCAGTGAGGGAGTGCATGGGGTGCTGACCTATGACATCGATGTCTCAGAGTTGCAGACTCGAAGTCCTTAAGCACCAATCCACTTAAAACCACTCATATGTCTAGTTTATTGTATATTAATATACAAGCACTCAATTAACCTGTTTAGGGGTTGTTGGTATAGCATAATGTGCTTTACATTGCAATGCCATAGCATAGACAGTGAAGAGCACCACCGGGCTAAGCTAAATAGGCATTTTTTGTTCTATTATTTGTTATTTTATTATTTTATGCATTAATATTACTGATATGAATTATGTAAAAAAAAATAGAAAAAGGAGAATGTGTAAATAGGAACGCTAAATATACTGTGTGCACTAAACTTTGGCTAAAGACTGCATCTGAGGTGAGGTTTAATGTTTGTATCATTCTGAATCCAAAATGTGAGATGTGGGCAGCAGTCCAGTGGCTAATTGTCATAAGCTTGTCCTCATATTGTTGTTGGACCACCAGGCCGATGGGTGAGGCTTTGCAAGTGGAAGTGAATGTAATAGCCCTACAAGTGAGTATGTTTTTTTCAGATAAGATCCATTATTTTCCTACTGAATATAAGATAAAACTAGAAATAAAACGACTGTTAGCTCTTTCAACAACTTCCAAAGGAGAACATAACATATCAAGTGGATGGAAAGGGGAGATAACAAATGTTGACCATAATGTTTAGTCTTTGAAGTGTGCCAATTTTCAGGCCAAAACAAAAGAGAGAAAGATTTAGCTGAATGACAATGGAGACAGTGGCAGCACTGCTATCATATATGCTACAGTCTGGCTTTCTTCCTATGGCTGCACAGATAAACAATTTGTATAGTCTCCAGAGTTGGTGGCTGGCCGCAGGAACTGTTAATAATTCATAGTAAAACAATAAACATAACATGTATGGAGGCAGAAAAAAAGATTCAAAAATAAAAACTGAAAGTGACCGGGCTGCTGTTATGATGGCAAATGGGTTTTTAACAGCCGTAACAGAGCTGAGGCTGGCAATAGTTTTTATAGACATACTTAAGTTTTAGCTATTATATTCTTTTTTTACCTGTTTCACTGTCATTCGTCAATGTCTTCAATTTCCCAATTTAATTTTAGGAAATTTGCATTTTAGGCTTTATACTTGTAAACAAATATTGGTGTTATGCAAGATTCAAAATTCAAAGGAATTAATCCCAGGGGGAATTCCTTATTGTAAGTGTGTTTTATATTATGTAACTATTACTATTATATGTAAATAAAAGGACAATAAAATACTGTATGTAGTGACATAACAAGCATGCATATGTGAATGTCTTTTTCTGGAATGACCTCAGTTTGGTGCAAATCCCCTTTTGTGTGTTACACAAAGCTAAAACCAACTAGCTCATAATTAGCACTGAGACCAGCCCAGTGCACCTGGAAAAAAGAGAAGTGGACAAATGGTTACATGAAACTTATGAAAATGTACAGAACATTGTAATTTGCCTGATTGTTATACTCTTGTTGTCTTTTATATATAGATTTTGCCATCACAAATAATTGTGTCTTTATAATTTGCTCTGATAGAGCATGACTGGAGTGTAACACTGCTCTCCACAGCAGGGCTGTTTATTGTTGTCAGCTGTAATAAGTACCCTTACCATATCTGCTATTTTCATGGGAGCACTATGTTATTATGGCCCATGGAGAACTGTGGCTGCACAATGTGTGGCCCTCCCATGTTTTTACAGTGATAGCACCTGAGGAGGAAATAGGCTAAGAATTAACCTCAGGACTTAAACATGTCATTATAGTTCCATATATAAACCTCTCCTACACCAGTACAAATTTTTCATACAGTTAGATCTGGAAGTATTTGGCATGGCAGAGTTTTTATGATTTTGCCTTCATACACCACCAAAATTAATTTGAAACAAAACAATCAAGATGTGGTTGAAGTGTAGACTTTCACCTTTATTTAAGAGGTTTCACAAAAATATGGCATTTACCGATTCGGTATTACGGCTATTTTAAAAAGAGTAATTGACATAATTGTAAATATAATCATAATGTTAAATATTTAGATAAAAATCTAGTTTTGTCCCTGAAGGTGCTTTGCCAGGACTTCACTGGAGCTACCTTCAGTTGCTGCTTGTTTGTGGGTCTTTCTGCCATCAGTTTTGTCTTCAGTAACTGAAAAGCTGCTCTGTTGGGTTGAAATCAGGTGACTGAGTTGGCCATTGAAGAAAATTATTTTTTTTGGGATGCCTTTGCAGAATGTTTAGGGTCATTATCTATTTGCACTGTGAAGCGCTGTCCTACAAGTTTTGTAGCATTTGGCCTAATGTGAGCAGAGAGCACAGTCCTATACACCTCAATTTATCTTGCTACTTCTATAAACAGTCACATCATCAATACACAACACTGAGCCCCTTCTATTAATTGGAATGCTTTGGACTATTAGCTGGTCTTTGAATTCACCTGTGTTAATATGTGTACTAATAATCTGAACTATAGGGGATGGGAAACTTCTTGTTATTGTGCCATATAGGGGGGATAAGTCCTCTATGTTTCTCCATGTCTGACATCTGGGAACATACTGTATGTGATCACTGAAGGGGAATAAAAAAAGATCCTGCTAACCACACTTCAAAGGAACTTATATGTCAGTCAGGGTTCAAAGACGACTGCAAACGAAAGACCTGTTCCCTACCCAGCTCTGAGGCCCCAGGCCCTACAGCTCTGATGTGTCACATTGTGGCGCCCTCCTATACTTTGATGTCACTGAGTCCTATGGAAGTAATCAGGCGTGCTTGATCACAGCACCAGCAGGAGCTGCACATTATGACTGTCATGTCTCATATGTGACTCCTCTGTGGGTCACTGGCAGTGACTGAGATCAGCCGGACACATACACATATTCACAGTGGGTTCTCCTGTGCAACATGATCCAAAACAACGATGATGCCAAGGCAAAGCTGAGAGGGGTGTCTTACATTGACATGGCTTCTGTGAAGGTCTGTTTTGTGTAACGGCTGCAGTTTTCATAAATGCTGTCAACTGTCAAGCATTGCTGTGGCTAAACATTCTTTTCGGTAAAATGCTTCTAACACATTCACAAAGAGAATGTATTTATGATAAAAGCCAAGCCAAAAAGCAAATGACCAACGTTTTTAATGGAAGTAGGCCACTGAGGATAATCTAGCCAAACCCTTTTGTGTCTGAAGTTATTGCTTCCCTCTTCTCCTCCCTCTTAACACATCTCTTCTGCCCCTCCTCCTCCTCCACACCTCTTGCTCAGGTCACAGTTGGTAGACCATGGAAGAAAGCACTATAGTACATTGCCCAGCATGCTGAATGAGGGAGGCGTTAAACAAGAGCCCTGCCATTATTTTTTACAAGTGTGTGTCTGTGTATACGAGTGTGTGCCAGTGTGTTTGTGTATCAGCTTATCGTTGTGCCTGTTGTAACTGTATACTCTGCACAGCCACATTCAGAAATGAGTTATTCAAATGTCCTGTTTGGGTTAGATTATAATTAACTGGTTCCTCACTGTTACGTTTCATTGGTGCCATTACACAAATGCAGCACCTCCTGTTAATTCTGTGCTCTATGGGAACAACAGGCAGGTGTGACCAGTAACAACAGGATGACAGGGTTCAGCACCTCTGCTCCCCACTAACTTCCTCTCACACCCCAGCTCCACATTCAACCACACCCAGAGCAACAAGAGATACAATCCGCAGTGCGTCTACTAGTGTACTAGTCTGCATGTGTAATTATGCATCTGGGTTTAACCCTTGAATACCTTCACTGGGTTAATCCAGTTAACTGTTGAAGTGCTCATCTACTCAGACATTTGTAGGTAACCCCAAACAATCACTGATAACCTCTAAGGCTCACCCATGACCTATGACCTTAACCTCAGGGCTCCTAAAACAAGACACTGGCCTCTAGGGATTCAACAAACATATTTCAGTGGGTTTCTTTTTTCTTTTTCTGTTATGCTTTCTTCTTCTTTGTCTCTTTCCTCTCTTACAGCTCATCCGTCCTCTGTCCTTGCTGTTTAAAGTCAGGCAAAGATAATTCTTTGAATTTGTTTGCTTTACAGCCAATCCAGGCTTTTCACAACACACAGCCAGTGGCTGGCTGTGATGTACATGTGAGGAGTAAACAGTAATGTATGGCCCTTCTTGTCTAACCTTCTTTGGGCTTTGTGATGCTTCTCTTGGGTCTGGACCTGATACCAAGATTTTTTTTTCTTACATTTTTTCATTTTCATAATAAAGCATAACACAATAGAAACACTGAGGATGAGGCTGAATGGTATTCACAAATATAAACAAACTAAATATATTTTTGTTTTTCAAAGCCTTACTTTGGCTCTCTCCCAACCTCTTAGACAAGTCCTTTAGATCCCCTTCACCAGGTTAAGTGGTTAATGAAGAGAGTGATTGGAGGTAATAGTGGGTAATAATACTAATTGCTGGTGACTGCAGTGCTAAAGTGGAATATCTGTGTGAGTAAACACAGGCCTGGTTCTTTTCAATGATCTCAGCCAGAGTGCTCTGTCTTTCTCACAGCACAGCCTAGCAACAGCTTGTCCTTTCATTTTACTGGGTTTTGACCAAATAACTCAGCTGGCCATCACAACTCTGCATTGGTCACTCATCCTTTTGTTCCCTCTCCTTTCTCCCTCTGCCAAACATACCAGATCTCCATGTGTCAGGAGGAGAGGAAGGAAGGGAGAGAGGGTTTGCACGTGATTTCTGGAGAGTAGAATAAACCCCATGTTGTCTCTCCATTTATGTGACCCACATTGAATCATTTCTTCCTGCCCCGTTCTACAAAAGACTTTCAGATCATCTAGTCATGCTACAAGTGAGTTTAACTGCTGTTTTTCACATGTTCACATCTTAAGAGCAGAGACAACTTCATACTGTCAGTAGTACTTACTGCTTATCCAGCTAAGGATCGCAGGGGATCTGAGTGAGTCTTTGCCGTCAGTGGGAAGGAGGTGCGGTATACTTTTGACAGATGACCAGTCTATCACAGGGCTGACACGTGCAACCGCTCACGGTCACATTCAGAGGTAAGTTATAGTCAGCAGCTAACCTAACTGCATGTTTTTGGATTCTGGGAGAAATTGCAGTACAAACCCATACAGACACCGAAAGAACATGCAAATTCCACAAAAATGCAAAGCGGGTGGGTTGATTCTAACCTTGTAGCTGAGATGGTCATGGGTTTGTCAACATGCCACCCCTCAACCTCACTAATGAACACTAATTATATCTTGTTTGTTTAACACATCCTGAGTGTGTCTGTTTCTGTCAGTCAAAGCAAGTGTCAAACAGATTTCTAAAACTATCCCAAAACTGAAATGCCATTTATTAATTACTGCCTTAGCTAGGACGTGTGGCCTAAACGTTCAGTCACTAGCTTCCAAAGATTCCCCACAGTACAAGAAACTGGGACTTGGGCTCAGGGGTTCTGGGGGCCCAAGGGTGCCTTGTTTTACCAACAGCTCCAGTGCTGCAGCATAAAGCAGGCCACATTGTTATGCAACAGTTTAGTCAGAATGAATAGGTTTCAGCACAGGCCCAGTGAATGCCTGTGGAAATGATGGAAGGAGGGCAGCAGCTAGGTTAATCTCAGAGGGAGTCCCCTTGTGGCCTGGCCCTCATAACTCTGCCGTGTTTTCCATTCAGCCTTAAATGTGTTGATCCAATGTCTATTGGAGCTGGAAAAGGAGCTGAATGGAGGAGGCTGGGTTCTGTGGGAGAAGCAGCAGAGAAGACTGGTTAATCCCTGCAGCCTCAACACCAGGTCCAGCCAAAACTCCGGGGGGCTCTCCTCATTTGCCTACTTTGCTAGCTGTCAAGTGCTAGTCTTCCCTGTTCTTTCTCCTCTCCTCTCTCTCCTCTCCTCTCCTCTCCTCTCCTCTCCTCTGCTCTTCTCTGCTCTCCTCTTCTCTCCTCCCCCCTCCTATTCTCTCCTCTCCTTTCCTTTCCTCTCCTCTCCTCTCCTCTCTCCTTTCAGTATGGGCACCCCTAGGCACTGAGCCAAGCCAACAGTCCTACGTCTCTGTGGGTGACATCACTGGTTGGCA